>JANHFL010004905.1:0-33177 GCA_032468155.1 Oxyrhabdium leporinum
ATTTGCCTCCTTGCAGCAAACAGAAAACAGCCTGGTCAGCTTCAGCACAGCCTGATTAGCACAAGCAGCTGATTGTCAGTTGATCAGCCTCCCAACGATCAGCTGTTTGAGGCTGCAGGGATCACCATCGACTATTGCCGCCTCCTCGCGCCCCATTTTCGACCTCGGCATCCCATTTTTGACCTCCACGCACCCCATTTTCAGTCTGATCATCGGTATTCTGGGAGGCCAGTCCAACCACCAATCAGCTGCTTATGCTAAATCAGGCTTTGCTGAAGCTGACCAGGCTGTTGACTGCTTGCTGCAAGGAGGCAAAATCGCTGGGAGGCAGAGGCAGATTTTTTTTCTTGTTTTCCTCCCCAAAAGCTAGGTGCATTTTATAATCCGGAGTGTCTTATAGTATAAGTATAGTATACTACCTTGCATGGCCCATCCAAATCCTTTTGGCCTTTTTCTTTTGTTTTTTTGTTTTTTTCTTCAATTGAAGTTCAGAAACGTCACTAATGCTCAGGCCAGCCATCAGCTTTTGCTTGATTATATTCACTCTTACTCTGAAGTCTTTCGAGTTATTATTTTGTCTTGTCCCCATTAGACTATTAAATCTGGCGTGCAGCTAATCTGTTTTAAGCAGGTCACGTCCATGTCTCTTTCTTCTCTTCTGATATAGATGGGTTCTGTATGTTAATGGGAAGGAAAGCATTACAGATTGCCCTTCTGTGAATGATGGCAATTGGCATCACATCACTGTGACTTGGGCAAGTGGAGATGGAGCCTGGGGAGTGTACATCGATGGAAAATTGTCTGATGGAGGCAATGGCTTATCTGTGGGAACAGAAATCCCTGGTATGTCTCCCTTCATTATTTATCTGGCTGTATTTATTTGCCTTGTTATTCTGAGACATTTAACTGACGGGATGTAAGATTCACATCCTACACAACGTAATAATAGTTTAATAATATTAATGAATCATTTAAGGCTATATTAGTACTAGTTTGTTGTCCCAAGCATATAGTGCCAGCCATCATGTAACATAGTAATAATCAGCTTTGTCCCTTGCATTTGTGTGAGTGAACCTGTCTGAAAAATGTAGTATCTGAAATCAATCTAAAGTATCTCTCGTAGGATGCAGAAGGGAGCAGCACTTGCTATCTGCCTAGACACAAATGGTTATCTCATCTTTTCTATATCCAACTGCAACACATTCATCTAATTTTATATAATTACGCATGAAAGCACCCATTCCTGACTACAGATTACATCAAAACAAATATGTGTCGTAATGTCACAAGCTCCAGCTTTCCATTGTCCCATTGCAATGACAACACGGGCGTAAGGGGAGGAATTTGCATTACAAAATTTCATTCTTGGCCTGCTTATTCTGCCCATGGACTTCTATGATTAAATGAAAGAATTGTGAAAACTATATCAGAAGAGCTTGACGTTTATATTTATATACAATGCCTATATTCTGCCCACCTCAGCAATCTGCCTTATGGTACGAAGATTCTCCTAGAATGACAGTGCTGAATTCAAGTTCTTAGTTATTGGAAACAGCAGCTCCTTATTCTGTTTTCCTTGTAAATAGGTGGAGGTGCATTAGTACTTGGACAGGAGCAAGATCAAAGAGGAGAAGGCTTTAATCCAGCTGAGTCTTTTGTTGGCTCAATTAGCCAGCTAAACATTTGGGGTTACGCTCTGCCTCCTGAACAGGTAATCTATTGAATCTAATTTAGTTTTCCCGGAAGTTCCATTTTATTAAAGCTGTCTGCTATGGGAGGAAGAGTATTGGAGCATAGGTGCCGATAGCCATTTTTTAGCTATATGAATTATATAAAACAAAAACTAAACACAGAATAATCAGTAAATCAATTTATGAAGATTCTTCAAAGGAATGTATGTGTTCATGGTGAACATTCCAAACAGAAGAGAACAATGATGGGCCTTTTTGTTTTTATTTATTTCCCTTTTCATGAAGCATTCAGTTGTACATTGTTGGGGGCAGAAAATTATATGCCAATTCCTGTAGCTTCCAAATCAGCTGTGGCCCCTTTGACATGACCAAAAGCAATTTGTCATTGATGTACTTCTTAGCAATAAGAGGGCTTCTCATTAAATGGCATTGGAGCAAGTAATCATAGGCCTATTATTAAGGGGGAAATGGAAACGGAGAAGAAGGGGCTAACTAAATCACTGTGAGCTGCTGGAAGAAAGGCAGACAAATGAATTGAACTCAGTTAAGATATGTGAGAGAAACACCACATACTTCGCAAAACATTAGAGTGGTTCATGATAATATAGTTTTATATCTTTCGTCTTTTTCTAAAATAATACATGCAAAAACTTAAAGCGAGGGCCATTTCAAAGCCCCGATCGTGCCATTTAAAAATAATAAATTATAAAATGAAATTAATTTTATATGCATAGGTGTCTTTATGTGTCTGTGTCTGTGTGTGTGTGTGTGTGTGTGTATGAGATATTCTTCTATTTTTCTTAGTCAAATCTATCAGTTTATCAGGGAATTTGTCTCAGTTTTAGAGTTTTTCAAGCGTATCCGAGATTGAAAACTGCTACAAAGGTATCTGAATGGAAAAATGTTTCTGTCTAAGCCTTTTTTTTATGTATGTGTATTTTGCATTTGCTTCCAACTAATTGGTGACAACCCAGACAAATACATGTGTATCTTATTCTTTCTTGAACTCTAAGGTGAAGTCCTTGGCTACGTCTTGTCCAGAGGATCTCCAGAAAGGCAACGTATTAGCTTGGCCAGATTTTCTTCTGGGGGTTGTTGGAAGAGTGAAGATAGATCCCAGGAGCATATTCTGTGCTGGTTAGACCTTTTGTTCTCTTTCAAAGCCTTAATAGAAATATCATATAGTTGCATTCAAACCATGTTCAGAAAAACTATGGCACTGAACGAAAGGTTTTAAGAAGGTCTCAGAGAGAAAATCAGTAATGAAAGTTATTTCTTTTGCAACAAGGAGCATACGCATACAGGGTAGTCCTCAACTTACAATCACTGTTAAGCCCGAAGTTTATGTTATTAAATGAGAAATTTGTTAAGTGAGTTTTGCCCGATTTGACGACACAGTTGTTAAGTGGATCACTGCAGTTGATAAGTTAGTAACCAGGTTGCTAAGTGAATCTGGCTTCCCCATTGACTTTGCTTGTCAGAAGTTTGCAAAAGGGGATCACCTGACCCTGGGACACTGCAACTGTCATAAGTGTGGACCAGTCGCCAAACACCTGAATTTTGATCACATGATCATGGGGACACTACAAAGGTCATAACTATGAAGAACAATCATCAGTCATTTTTTTCAGTGGTGGTGTAACTTTGAGCGTTCACTAAATGAACTGTTGTAAGTTGAGGACTACTTGTATTCTAGGACAGCAGTCCCCAACCTTTCCAGCTTTGCGAACCGGCAGAGTGGGAGACAGGATGGTTGGGTACAAGCGTGCATGGCTCACCACTCATGCAAGTTGAATTGCAGACATGCGCGTGCTTCCCCAATGTTTGCACGGCCCAGTTCCAAACAGGCCACGTGTGGCAGCCCAGGGACTGAGGACCCCTGTAATAGGATACATTCTTAATTCATTAGACCATAATGGGTGGCCAATATTTCACATGGAAACAAGAAACCAGTCATTTTATACAATAGAAAAATGGAAGAAGGAGAGAGCTATTAAGGGCAAGAAGATTTATTAATATTTTAGAAATGTAGTTCAATATATTTAAGGGAGCAGCTTAAAAACATAAGCATTACTAATAACATTTTAATATAATTCACTCCTCTATAAAGTTTGTAGTAAATATTTACCTTTGTTGAATACGTTTTAAGTTAAATGTTTGTGAAATAAGCTATTTAATTTCAAATAAATTGATTAAAAGAACATAAATTATGAATATGATTTTCTATTTCATGTAAGTGTGGTTCAAGCATAAATTCTAGCATAGTTGGTTTTTATTATTCCAATTGTTCCTATTAACTATAAGATGCATCCTGAAATTCCGTCTGTCATTCCACATTTTTATACTACACAGAGTTCTCAGAACAGGAGCGTCAGGGAAAATAATTCCCTGATAGCACATAGAAAAATGTTTTAAATTTACTGGTATTAGTTCTGAGGCATGAGGCTAAAAATACAATTATCCCCACAGCCTTGCATGGATACACTTGATCATTCAATGACTGGAACATTCAGTCTTAATTCCTCAAATTCCAGTGTTGTGTAATAAGCGTTCATTGGGACCTCAAGTAAAATATTTATGGTTTCCCGCATTAAGAATGTCGAAAGCATGAAATTTAGGACTGGATCATAGGGAAATATTTCTTGGCCTTCAAGAAACAATAATTCATTTTTTTCTTGATGTGTTATTTGGCTTTTGTTGATATCGGGGGTTTTTTGTCATTTTTAAATATAAACATTGTTTTAACTTAAGTAATGAAATGCAGAACACTTCCTACTTTAAGAGAACTTAGAAATATTTAGAGATTTAACCAGGTAGCTTATTTAGTACAATATGAAGAACCAGAATGATGAGTACAGAATTGCATATTGATTTTGTTTGGGTAAATATTCACAACTCAGCTATGTTTCCCTTATTCTCCCTTACTACTTGGATAAAATATAATCCTCGGAATCTTCTTTCTCTAAAAAACGAAATGTTGATTTGGCAGTCCACAATGCAGTGGCATTTCATTTTAATGGACTATTCGAAGGGGGAGTCGTGAATATTTGATAAATAAAAATGTACATGATTGTGTCAAATTAGATCATTTGCTTAGTCAATATACAAGTTACATTATTTATAACGTCACACAAATTGAGTCAGTTGCCTGCAAAATCCATTGTAAATAGTTCATTTGCTCTGTGGGGATACTATATATAAATTGTGTTGTTAATACTTGTTAATTTGTCCACAGATTGCCAACCTTTAGAAGGATCCATTCCCCACCTGAAAACTTCATCAGCTACTTTAAAGCCAGGATCAAAAATCTCTCTCTACTGTGACCCAGGTTTCCACATAGTGGGAAATTCTGTCTTACATTGTCTAAATTTAGGACAGTGGGCACAACCTCTTCCACATTGTGAAAGTAAGCAGCTATTTTTGTAACAGTTTTAACTTCCGGATATTCCGCTCTGTTGTTCAGAAGTTCCTGGACATAAACTAAAAAAAAAAAAAAAAGTACTGAATGGAAGTCACTTAGGGACACCCAAGGTATTTTTTTAAATTGTTTACATATAAAGTCAATTTATTGTTAGTTTACAGAATAAATTTGCTTTTGTGTGTATGCATATACATATATATGGGTATGTGTTAGATGGTGCATGAGATCAAATGTTGTTGCCTTGTTGAGTGCTTATTGGATTTGTTCTTCATGACCATTGTAGCTTTTTTAATGTTTTGTTGAAATTTGTTCCACATTCTTTTTAACGTGTTTTTAGCAGCAAATTTTGGAAACGGTTGCTGCTTGACTACAATTGGTACAGAAGATGAAATTCCAAAAGTAAAGGAAAACACACAGCACACTTTCTTTTTAGGTTTCAGCCATAGACATTGAAGTTTATATTATTAATATAACTAAAAAATAGGATTATACTGCTGCCAGGAACTAGGACTTAAGCTCATGAAAACCATTTGAAAAAGTGTTTAAATAAATATGTCTCATTCCCTAATAGGTTTATGTGTGTATTTATATACTGTTTGGGTATAGGAATTAGTTGTGGAGAACCTCCGCCTTTAGAACATGGATTTTACTCAGCTGAGGATTTCTTTGCTGGAAGCTCTGTAACCTACCAGTGCAACAGTGGTTATTACTTGTTGGGAGACTCAAGGATGCTGTGTACAGACAATGGAAGCTGGAATATTATTTCACTATCTTGCCTTGGTAAGTCTACATAAACCACATGGTTAACATCAAAAGCTCAATCTATGTTTTCCAATTGCAAGGATTTTGTGACTATGAGTGACCACAGGCAAGCAAATGTCATTTCTTGTATCACGATGCCTTTGTGCAAAATGGGGTACTACATATCATCTGCATTATACCGTAACTGATACAAATTATGCACTTCATGTAAGTGGTGCAGTGATGACATGATACATGACATGTTATTGTAGCTTACGCTCGTGTTTCAGGTGTATAATATGTCAATTAAGCATAGATCCAGGACCTAAAAAGATAATTTGGATTTTTCGAGTCCTACATGTTCCATAGGATTGATAAAAACACTTGTGAAGGAGTTTAAAGCTCAAGTTCTCTGCAGTATTTATAGTTTTGCGGTTTTTAGATTCTGGTAGAAAGGGAAAATCATTATTAATTTATGGTCCAAGAGCAAACCAACAAACATTAAAACATATGTAGTAGTTTAACCATTTAAATGTATAAATTTATACATTTAAATTTATAAATTACCTAGAAGTCAAAAACAATCAAGTCTTGAAAAAGGCACCAGATGATTCCCTACGTATTAAAAAAAACATTTCTGCCCTACATATATTTAGCTGCTGCCAACCTAGCAATTAAAAAGCATATAAAAGCAAATAGATAAATAGGTACCATTTTGCTGGGAAGGTTCTGTTTCACCGCACGCTCAACGCTACAGTGTGATGTTATGGTGGCCACATGACCAATGGGAATGTCTTAGGACAACATTGGCTCAATGACCTTGAAATGGAGATGTGCACTGCCCCCTAAGGTCAGCTACGATTAGCTGAGTAAAATCTACACTGACTCCTTTACTTACATAGATTTAGAAATTGGTAACTTAAAAGGAAAGAAGTGATCTCCTTATCATAAGAAAAATAAAACTTTGTAATAATTAGGATTATAAATTTTAATTGTTACTGTGTATAGAGTAGTCGTTTAATAGATAATAGAGTACAGATTCAACCTTCGTATTTGATCATAAAATTGTTATGTGGGAGGTTGAACTATCTTCCAGTTGTTGCTCTGATGGGTGGAGGCCAGGGGTTGGTTTGGGAGGGACTCTTCTGGTAGGAGGAAGTATGTGTTCCATTATGCGTTTTTCACATATATAAGTGTATATATGTCAATTACATTTTTTGGCAGAACTTGGTTAGATAACTTTCAAGAATTGCTTACAGTACAAAAAAATGTCTGTTTGCATTTTTGTCATCACTTAGAATCTGCCTGAGTCAGCAGTTTGTCATAAGTTTTATTATATCCTTATAAAGCACCATGTGTACTTTGTATAGAAAGAAAGAAAAATGCAGGCATCCACATTTTTTTCACAAATTGCTTTCAAAAGATCTTAAAATAATCAGCATTTTAATATTTTGTTAAGGAACAGAGCTAGTCTTATTTCTAGAAAACTAATTTCTGGAAGTAGAACACTAAGTTCTGTTATAATTAGTCCTTGACTTATGACCCACAATTGGAATTGGAATTTTGATCGCTAAACGAGGCAGCTGTTCCTCTTCAGAGGTGATCTGCCTATCAACACCACTACCTGTCAGCTGACCCTCCCCTATGTCTGTGCAGGCAGGCAGCTCTCCATTTGGTCAACCACCTCCCCCAGTGCCTGAGGGGCCTGGGACAGCATCGTCCTCAGCCCCTGGCCTCTCCAGTCATACCAAGGGAGACATGCCATCCCTGTCGGACTGTCCCAGTTCCAACTCCTCATCCTCAGAACTGGGCTCTGATGAGGCCACGACAGCAAGATGATTTATAAATCTAATGCCATGGCATTGCAGATAATAAGAAAAAGATAAGATGGGCCAGGATTTTAATCAGAATGGACTAGAAAATTAAAATGGTGAAGAAATAAGACAGTAATGGATGAATGGGAGCAATCATACTGAGACGCTGTTTGGTTCAAAGAGAGAACTAGAAAAGGCAAAGTACATAGTTTGACTGAAGTTTATGGAGAGTGACAGAGAAGAGTTAGCAGCATTTGGTATTTTCTGTGAGTGCCAGGCTTAAGAGGCAGCAAACGAGAATGGGAGGAGACTTTCAGGAGATCTGGAGTGAAAAAGATACAGGGGCGGTTGGAAGCAGTACAGGAAAGTGAGGGGAAAGAGAGTGACATTTTCTTAGTAACATGAAATACTGCATTTGTTTGTAGATGTTGATGAATGTGCAGTTGGTTCAGACTGTGACTCCCATGCTTCTTGCCTTAACACAAATGGATCCTACATATGTACCTGCATTCACCCATATACAGGAGACGGCAAGAAATGTGCAGGTAAAGGAGCTGAAATGCAGAAGTTTGGGAATATGAACAATTGTTGTATTCTATAGAATCATAGCTATAATTTAGTCTTCCTCTCAAAATCCATCACTGAAATTCCAGATTACCAGCTTTCCAAAATTTGTAGTATAGCAATAGCACTTTGACTTCCCAGTGCTTTACAGCTGTCTCTAAGCGGTTTACAGAGTCAGCCTATTGCCCCCAACAATCTGGGTCCTCATTTTACTCACCTCGGAAGGATGGAAGGCTGAATCAATCTTGAACCGGTCATGACTGAACTGCCAAACTGCTGGCAGCCGGCAGTCAGCAGAAGTAGCCTGCAGTACTGCATTCTAACCACTGCGCCACCACACCAGTATAATCGGCATAAACTTTAAATGGAGCTGGCTTAAAGATTTTATTAACATTTGTATTAGTAATCCTTTATTAAGACCACATTACACCTTATTTATCTTGAAATTAAATCATTTTTTTCTAAAATGATATGGTCTATTAAATCATATATTCAGTGGATAATGAATAACATTGTTTCCAAGCAAATTCAGACCTGGTAACTTCTCATTTGTCCCTTGGATTGGCAAAATTGTCATAAATTTAACACAGATAGCTATCATTATAACCCAGAAATGGCAAAAGGGCCCCCCCCAAAAAAAGCAAGGGGTTCAAGCTAGCTCCTCCCTAGAAGTTCTCAGAGTATATCTTTAACACTGCAAGTAGCTGCTTTGGTTTGGTAAGATTTCTCTATATAGGTAAGGAACAATAAAGGAAACTGCTTAGAAATAACCGTCTTTCTTGGTTTTGTAGCCTGACACTAGAGTAGTGTTGAAAATAGTAAAGAAAATTTCTCATGATGCAAGGTGACCAACTTACAGTAGTGGTATAATTCCAAGTAATGAAAAATGACTCAAAGGTTGATCTAAACTGTTCTTCAAAGAGTTTGATGAGCATTCCCATGCTTGCTTTTTTTGGTCTGGGCTTTTATCCTGCCAAGTTGCCTACTTCAATGTTGCGTGATTTGTTTTCATTTTTAAGCACATGAGCCACACCTGATGTCAGTAAGCTCTGTTTTACCTTATATCTGATTCCAAAGAACCCGTTAAATGCAAACACCCAGGAGATCCTGAACGTGGTCGCTCGCATGGGGTCAGCTACACTGTTGGTAGCGAAATCAGGTTTTCATGTGAAAAGGGCTACCAGCTAAAAGGAGCGAGTCAAGTTACGTGTTTGGAATCTGGGGAATGGAGCCATCTGGTACCGTTCTGTGAAGGTATTTTATTTGTGTGTGTGTGTGTGTGTGTGTGTGTGTGTGTATTATTATTGTATAGATAGAATCATGGCGGCCTGGGGTGGGCAGTTCAGCATATAATTTATGGGAATTGCTTATTCAGAACAAAAAATGTTCTAAAACACGATCCTTAAAGAGTTCGTAGATTTCCTCCTGTAGGTGCGCTCAGTACTGGATTTGTAACTTAACTAGATGTTGTTATTGATCGAGGCTGTATCGTGGCCATTCCGATAATGCTTATCTCCAGTGGCTGCTTAAGGACAAACAGTCCAAAATTACAGCGCAGGTGGCTAGATTCTGCTCAGCAGCCCTGGGGATTTGTCGGAAACACGTGTCAAAACAACCCTTTGCACTGCTTATTCCTTTCCCTTTTAGTAATAAGCTGACTGTGGGTCTCACAATTTATGGATTGTAACTTTAGCATAGTTTGACTACATACAATTGACAGACTGTATTTTATCATAAATTTTAGTGTTATTATTTTATTCTAGGTTTTTTTTTTAATTGTATATTTATTGAGTGTTTTTATTGGTTCCAGTCTCTGGTCTAAGACTGTAATAAATGGAATTGAATTGTATTGATAGAGACTTCCAGTGTTATTTTCATTTGTGACTATTTAGTTGCAGACCTATCAGTAATTCACATTTAAGATGGCTGAGCTTCTCGTAAAGGAAAGAGAAATATTCTTAAGTTATTCAGTGAAGTGGTGGTGGAACACAAGCTTATCTGAGACTATGTAAAAACTATTGGACATTGGACATCTCTGTTGCATTCCAGAAATGGAGTAATAGTGAAAGTCTTTCCGAATTTCTATCCGACCTACGTACCTTTTTGTTCCAAATTTACTTTCTAATAATATAAGATTTTTCTGCTCTCCAGCTACACTAAATACTGGCATTTAGTGTGATTTCCACTTCCCTTTTGTGGGTGTAGTACTGTTATAGCAATATATTTTGCGTAATCCAAACGATGTTTTTAATTTTTTTTTCTTTCTTCAAGCTATTTCCTGTGGTATTCCACCCCACCCTAAAAACGGTGCAATTGATGGCTCCAGGTTTACATTTGATAGTAAAGTAATGTTCAGGTAGGAGGTCATTATATCTGGGACTCTTTTTACATTTGAGAAATCGAGTAAAACATCAGGAGAAATGCTGTGAAACAGGCATACACCAAAATATATTTATATCTATTTATTTTTTTTGTCTACCTACAGATGTGAAGTAGGATACGTTTTAATGGGTGAAGCAGAAGCAACATGTCTAGCGAATGGCAGATGGAATCATTCTTCCCCGTTTTGTGAATTAGTACACTGTCCCCTCCCAAAAGAAATAAAGAATGGAAAACGTATCGTGAACAGTGTGATGTACCTTTCTAATGTATCTTACACATGTGACGTGGGGTACAGGTAACCAGAAAACCAGATTTTATTTTGTACAAACCGTGTCCTTGCTAAAATTGCAGAAGAAAAACTAGCATATATTCATGAGTTGAAAAGATATGCAAAATGTTCCATATGGAACTTAAACTGCTTTTTATTATTCGGTGCCGTCTATTATTACACATTGGAAGGCAAATGAGTTTCAAAAAAACTTTCCTAATCATTTCTGAAGCACGCGCATTCCAACTGACTCAACGTGGTTGTTCAGGATTTGTGCTCCAAAGGTTATTACTTATAATTCAGAAATGGTGCATGGGTAGTCCTTGACCTATAACCACAATTGAGGCCAACATTTCTGTTGCTAAACAAGGCAGTTGTTAAGTGACTTTTGCCTCATTTTACGACCTTTCTTGCCACGGTTGCTAAGTGAAGCACTGCAGTTGTTAAGTTAGTCATATGGTGGCTAAGTGACTTTGTCTTCCCCACTCTCTTTGCTTGTCAGAAGGTGATTACATGACCCCAGGACACTGCAACTGTGATAAATACCGGTACATGCCGTTTGCCAAGCGTCCAAATTTTAATCACATGATCATTAGGATGCTGTAATAGCCATAAATGTGAACAATGGTCATAAGTCACTTTTTTCAGTGTTGTAGCTTTGAATGGTCATTCAACCAATGGTTATAAGTCGAGAACTACCTGTATGTATATATATATATACCCTTGGACTGATTGTTAATCAAAGTTGAACAATTTCAATGAATCCTTAAATGAAAAAGAATATTTGTTCAGATATATTCAGACAGAAAGGCCTTTTTTCCCCTACTTTATCTTACCTGCTGTCTACTTTATGTTGTTTATTTATTTGTTCCCTAGTCTACAAGGACCATCTGTACTTGTATGTGAAGCTTTCGGTAACTGGAGCAGCTCACCTCCAGATTGTGAAATCATTTCTTGTGGCCCTCCTCCAGTAATTAAAGATTCTGTTGTTACTGGAAACAACTTTACCTTTGGGAATACCATCACTTATACGTGTAAGGAAGGGTACGTAAATCAGCATTAGGTTTGAATTCTAGTAGTATCGTTCGATGAAATGTTATTAATAATATTGTGGCTTTTTTTTTCTAAATCCATATTTCTGTATTCACTTAGGGCAGAGTTCCCAAAGTTTTGCACTGCTACAACTCCTTAAAGTGATAAATGACTTTGTGTGATCCTCCTTGAACCTATCTAATGATTTCATTAAGGTTATAATTGGACAAGAAAGAACTATTATCACTTAATTTTAATCATTCATTTTAAATCTGCATATCATAGGGTTTCTCAAACTTCATGGTCTTTCAGAGCAGCCAGATGCTGTGCTGGCTCAATAAAAAGGTTTGTTCTGGGAAAGAGACAGAAAAATAAGAGAGAGCAAAATGTATATCTTTGTGTGATGCTGTAAATACATACATCAGAAACTTTCCTACTCCGTAAAAGATTATTAAAGTTGTGCAGCAATCCATATTCAAAGGGCAAAATGTAGCGTACTGCATGTGTGGGATATATACAATATTTGTTGGGAATATCTTAAGACATTTGCATCTTTTGAGAGCTTATGCAGTACCTGGATTTCAGGTTCATGACAGATGCTACATGAATAATGTATCTCCTTTTATTCATATTTTGTTCTTTAAATCCAGATCACTGTGCCAAACTGTATGCATTGCCAAGGTAGCTTTCTAAGTAGTTGAAAAACTCAAGGGGAAATCGTCATTGTACATTCAAAACGTAAAATTATGTTACTGCAGACTTCCACCTTTGTTCCTATTCAAAAGAATACCCCAAACCTGGATTTCTGGTTTGTTTTTTTTAATGGACCATTAAACCAGGGAAGTTATTTAATTAAAGCAAGAAAGCAAGCTTTTAGGAACTAACTTCTCCACTTGGAAGTTCCCCAGATGGAATCAATGAATTAATTTATCGAAAAGCAGGAACAAGTGCTTCTTAAACATCATCTAGGATAGAAAATGGCTACTTGTTTCTATTTATTTCAACTTCTAAAAGGGTGAGAAATTCTTTTTTAAGAATGATTCATCCAATAATCAGTTGCCCTCCCCTCACACACACTGTATATCCAAGAAGTTTCTTCAGCTCTCAGTTGCCTCTTGAAAAAAACCCCTTTGGGACAAACCTGGCCTGGATGACTGAGAATTTCCATAGATACATAAAAAGATATATTCCTCCTGTACAGGTAACCTTCTGCTCTTTTTGCCACAGAACTGCATCCAAGGAATTTTGTGGGGATATATATATAGTGCAGGCATATGAGAATATTTTATACCTGCATTTTCTATTATTATTATTGTAATGGTAAGAGGGAATTACCAGGGGCAGGGGCGGGGGGGACACAGCTTGCCGCTGCTTAAGGGGCAAAGAAAGAAATTCAGAAAGGAGCCCCCATAACTTCTCAGACTGTAAAAGATAGCAGGAGATTTGTACAATCCAACCTGCAAGATTCTATTAATATGGCCTTACAGTAAAGTAGAATTGGGTCATCTGGTCATGTTTCCTGTCTGGTATATCTGAGAAGGCTGAGAATTACATACAGTGCGGCCAAAGTTGTCTCAGTTCTTTAAAAACAATTAAAAATGTTCTATAAAATTTATTGGTGTTCAAAGTTCTTGCTAGCGCATTTAAAAAACACCACATTGGATTATTTACAATAATAATGTATTTTCACATATTAGCCAATTTGACAGTGACTTTGAAATAGGACTTTCCCACTGTAGTCTTGTGAGTTAGAAGTGTATTTGTACAAGGCAATAAAAGTTGTCTCCTCAACCCTTAAGAATCTATCCCTGCTATTTTTTTCTAACCCATAGCTACACATTACTCGGCCCTGACACTGTCTCATGTTTGTCCGATGGGAAGTGGAACCTCAGTCAACAACAGTGTGTGGCGGTATCCTGTGATGAGCCGCCTCCCGTGGAACATGCTTCTCCAGAGAGCGGTCATCGATTATTTGGCGATATAGCGATCTACTATTGCTCTGATGGGTACAGTCTGGCTGGCAATTCCCAGTTACTTTGTAATGCCCTGGGCAAATGGATGCCCCCTGCAGACCAAGATATTCCTGAATGCGTCGCTGACTTCTGCGAGAGACCAGAGTCTGTATCATACAGCATCTTAGAATCGTCAAACAAGGCCAGATTTTCAGCTGGGTCAGTTGTGAGCTTCAAGTGTACGGAAGGTTTCGTTTTAAACACTTCTGCTAAAATAGAATGTGTCCGAGGTGGTCAGTGGAACCCATCTCCCTTGGCGATCCAATGCATCCCCGTTCGTTGTGGAGAACCAGCCAGCATTGCAAATGGCTATTCAATTGGCACCAATTACAGTTTTGGGGCCATTGTGGCTTATAGCTGTATTAGAGGCTACTATATTAAAGGAGAAAAGAAGAGAACGTGTGAAGCAACAGGAACTTGGAGTGGTACTATGCCAACCTGTCATCCGGTGTCCTGTGGTGAGCCACTAAAACTTGCAAATGGAATGATTAAGGTATTGGTACAGTCTTGAACGTAAGCAAAATACTGTTTTGTGCGTCTGATGCCATCAGCATACTCTCTGAAATCCTGAAAGCTTATTACAGATCCTAAGATCCTGAAAACTTACTAAAAGTGAGCTAATTTTTGGAGTTATGGGAATGTTAGGCAAAATCAGAAATGTGCCATATGAGAGCTGCAATATTTATAGCACTGATACTTCCAAATCTGGGAAGCTTTTCAGCAGGTAAGCGGGAAGATTTGCAGTAGTGCCAGAAATATTTGGTGGTTCTACATAAGTACTGAGAGGGAGCTAAATCTGTATACACATGCACATACATATTCACAGATACATTTTAAATATAGATACATATTTCATGTCTGTCAAAGCTTTGTAAACTAACATTTCATAAATTGGGTGCAGAAAGCCTACATTCTGCCATTTTTTTAAAGTGAGGGATAAGTTAGCTATTGTTCCTTAAAATCAGATTGTTAAGATTTTGATGGTATATCACTTCATCAGCTATAACATTTATTTCATCCATTTTACAGAATATGACAGGACGTTCCTTTGGAAGTGAAGTGACGTACCAATGTAATGAAGGTTACCAGTTGATTGGAAGTTCAAGTTTATTTTGCAAGTCAAATCGTCAATGGTACACTGAAGCACAACCTTCTTGTGTGATCCTCAATTGTGGAGAACCACCTACCTTCCAGCATGGATTCAGCAAGGGAAAAAAATTTGAAGTGGGAGCCAAAGTCAGTTTTTTCTGTGTTGAAGGCTATGAATTGATTGGAGATGTTTCTTGGACCTGTCAAAAATCAGGAATGTGGAACAAAAAACAAAGCCCTCAATGCATCCCAACTAAGTGTCCAGAGCCACCATTAACTGAGAATCAACTTGTCTTGAAGGAGATGGCTGATCAAGTAGGGCTAGTACAGTTGTCATGCAGAGAAGGCCTTATTTTGTATGGTGCTTCCATCCTGAGATGTTTGTCATCCCAACAGTGGAATGACTCTTTTCCTGTCTGCAAAATGGTACTCTGTCGTAGACCTCCTTATATTCCTTTTGGGGACCCTGTGGTGTCGTCTCTGCATTTTGGTAGCATAGTGAGCTACACGTGTATGGATGGATTTTTGCTCAAGGGAACATCTACCATTATTTGCCAAGCAGATGGTAAATGGAGTTTTCCACTTCCAGAATGCATTCCCGTGGAATGCCCGCAGCCAGAGGAAATTCAGAATGGTATTGTAGATGTGCAAGGCCTCACCTATCTCAGCACGGCACTATATAGTTGTAAACCAGGTTTTGAATTAATAGGAAACACAACAATTCTTTGTGGAGAAGATGGACGTTGGCTTGGAGGAGAGCCTTCTTGCAAACCCATTGAATGCTCCAAGCCCAGGGAGATTAAGAATGGTCGGTATTCATATGTTGATCTACACTACACACACACAGTTACCTATTCATGTGACAGAGGATTCCGGCTTGAGGGACAGAGAGTCCTAACTTGCCTGGAAACAAGGGAGTGGGATACAAAGGTTCCATCTTGTAGAGCAATTAATTGTGATCCTCCTCAGCCTATTGACAATGGGTTTGTAGAAGGTGCAGATTACAGCTATGGTGCCATGGTTATATACAGCTGTATTCCAGGATTCCAGCTTTCTGGTCTTGCTATGCAGATCTGTGAGGAATCAGGATGGTCCAGTGTTAGTCCAGTTTGTCTACCAACAGACTGTGGCCTTCCTCCCCATATAGACTTTGGGGGATATGTAACAATCAGAAGTGAAGAAAAACATTTTGGCCAAGAAGATGTATTTGAAGAGAGCTTCCTTAAGGCTAGCCAATCTCATTTATCTCCAAAAGAGACACAACATTCCTCAAAAGCCATTAATAGTTTGCCACTCTCCAGCTATTTATATGAGACTACAGTGTTGTATACTTGCTATTCGGGCTATGAACTCTTAGGAAATTCCGTGCTAGCTTGCCAAGAAGATGGAATGTGGAATGGTAGTGCTCCTGCCTGTATTTCCATTCAATGTGAATTACCACTGTTCCCAGAAAATGGCTTTGTACGTTTTACAGAGAACACTGTTGGTAATACAGTGAAATATACTTGCAACCCAGGGTACAAGCTGATTGGATCAGATACGAGACACTGTATGTCTGGTAGGCAGTGGAGTGATTCAGCACCAACCTGCGAGATAATTTCATGTGCAATGCCTAGCAGACCCATGAATGGCATAGTAAAAGGACAATCTTACTCCTATGGTAGTGTGGTCCAATATGATTGCGATCGTGGGTTTCAGCTGAATGGTTTACATAAGAGAACCTGCCAATATGATAAAAAATGGGATGGAAATGAGCCACTGTGCATTCCCATTTCCTGTGGACAAGCTCCCTATTTAGAGAACGGTGAAGTGAGCGGAGAAGAATACACTTTCCAAAACTATATTGAATACAGCTGCAAAGAAGGTTTCCTGTTGGAAGGGGATTGGAAGAGAGTTTGTCTTGCAGATGGATACTGGAGTGGGAACACACCAGTGTGTAGGCCAGTCCAGTGTTCTGAACCAGTGAAACTTGTTGATGGCCAGATAATTGGATCAGAATTTGGCGTTGGAAAGAGAATTCAGTTTTTCTGTGATGAAGGGTATATATTGCATGGCACACACTCTCGTACCTGCCAGGCTAATGGAACATGGGATAAAGAACCTCCATTCTGTGCACCTGTGAACTGTGGGCCTCCTGAGGACATCTCTCATGGATTCCTGAATGGTTCTCTCTTTAGTTTTGGGGACTACGTAGAGTATGTTTGCTTCCCTGGTTATGAGTTGCAAGGTAACCCAGTGAGGCAATGTCAGTCAAATGGTTTATGGAGTGGAAGACCCTCTTCTTGCCTGCTTTGCGAGTGCATCATGCCCACCATTCAGAATGGGATAGTTATAGGTAACCATTTTGGCTGTGGCAAGAAGATAGAATTTCAATGTCTAGAAGGTTTCAAACTGCTAGGCCCTTCAGAAATCACATGTGAAGCTATTGGCAGATGGAGTTCTGGCTTTCCACATTGTGGGCTGATTTCCTGTGGCCCTCCACCTGTGATTCCATATGCGTTTATCAACGGAGGCAGTTCTGTGGATCAAAACGCCATAATTTATAATTGTGAGATGGGTTATGTGATGCAAGGAAGCTCAGAATTGACTTGTACAGAAAGAGGAGTCTGGAGTAGGCCATACCCAAATTGCACATTACTGACCTGTGGACCACCACCTGCTGTGCCTCATGCAGTTGCTTTTGGAGAATCTCAAGACTATGGAAGTAAAATTCAATACAGGTAAGAAGTGTTGATAGTTTCACATTAGAAGGAAGGAAAGGAAGGAAGGAAGGAAGGAAGGTTAGCTAAGAGTTGCACAGAGATCTAGAGTTCTGTAATAAAGCTGATGAATACAAAATAATTTCTGAATTACACTGCCAGGAATTCCCCACCATTAATCAGGAATTACACATCCCAAGTAGGCTATCCTAAATTGCATTGCAGTAATTAGCTTTTGAATCAATAAGATGCAATTCTGCAAGGCACTATCTGAAACAAGTGAGGCACAGCAGGAAGGTTAGCAAAACTAAGACCAGCAAAAAGATGAAAGTCTCTATGAACGATGCAGTCAATACGTTAACAGTTATCAGTCATATTAATTAAAAATTTTGGTTACTGTTACTAAGCCTGTTCTTCCACCAAACAAACATTTGCAGGAGTAGATCCCTGAAGTTTGCTTTTTTGTGTTTTTTTTCTGAACTGAAATTGCCAGTTGTTGCATCTCAGGGCACATAACTAAAGGGGAAGCATGATTAATGCGGAATGTACGACAATTCATATGAGTAACAAAAGTTTACCGTGTTTCAGATGTCTGGAGGGTTACATGATAGAGACAGAAGTGGATATGTGTACCTGTCAGGAAGATGGGCATTGGTTCCCTAACACTATTTCCTGTTGCCCCAGAAAATGTTCCATGCCACCAAATATAACCAATGTTGTTATTTCTGGTACTGAATTTACTGTGAATAAAAGTGTTACCTTATTGTGTCCAGAAGGCTATCTTTTGATGGGTAGTAGCACCTCCACTTGCCAGGTAAATATTTTTTTTTCTCCAATCTGTTTTGTTTAGGTTATAAAAAGACCTGTCTTATAGCCGTATACGGTATCAATAATGAGACTAGTGTTGTGTTTATTATAAAGAACAACACCAAAACTGTTTTCAAAATTATTCTGCCCTTTAAGCTTTCGAATGCCAGTAAGGGAAAAGCTGGATTCACTACAACTCTTATTTTATGAGATCTTACAGGGTATTTTGAAATGTCTCTTCGGCCGGTTAAAAATCAAGAATGTTCAGAAGGTCATATTCCCTCTGAGTATTTGTTCAGTAAGAAATATCATATTTACAATAAAATAGATATCATTTGTTTATTTTTCTTTGGGATAAAAATAGTTAAAATTGTATGGTCTGTGCCCTCAGTGATTTTTTTGTTAAATCCATTTTGTCTATCAATGCATTTCATCCCGTGTACTAATTCTTTATTTATCAACAAATCTCTGATTACCCAGTTTATTATTTAGGATGGAATGACCCAGGCTTCAGAGTGTTCAGAGGAAAATAGAATATGATTTATAATTTAGTGGAAAACTTGTTCCTAATATCTGCAGACTAGTTCTTTCTAAAACTTGATATTTGCAATGTTTCAAAAATAATTCAACCCAATAGTAACCTTTCTTATTCTGCTGAAATGTACGCTATCAGAAAAAGCAGAAATCATACTTCCTTTTGTATTAATCTACTGTAGATTTTTGACCCCTGTACATTACTGTGCTGCATATTCACAGTTCCTGAAATGCCTCAACGTTTCTGTAAATATTCTTACATGCCCTCTTATACAATTCTGCATTCTTCCTCTTTTCCAAACCCATCAGTGCACTTTTAATAGAAGTAATATATATATATGACTGGCAGCAAACAAATGCCATGCTACATTGGCTATAGCTGGAGTGCAGATAGCTGTAGTATACTGTGTGATATTACAACCAAATTATGAAATATAACAACACAACATACGTTTCCTGTCTGCCTAAAGTAGCAAGAGCACTGTTCTTCACAAAGGAAAATAAAGTGTTCCCTAACATTATAAGGAGTTTGTTTTCTTTGTTGTTTTTATTAGTATTTCTATTAGTTTTTTATCCTGCTTTTATTTTGTATTGGGGAGGGATGCAAGGGCTCATCGTTTGAAGACACTAAGCTTGTCAACTGGAAAGCTGACAGACCGGGTTCAAGCCCTGAGCGCCACCCGACAGGGTGACCTCCCATTCCTTGCCTTAGCTCCTGCCCCCCTAGCAGTTTGAAAGCATGCAAATGTGAGTAGAGAAATAGGTACCACTTCGGTGGGAAGGTAACAGTGTTCTGTGTACCTTGGCATATAGTCATACTGACTGCATGACCATGGAAGCGTCTTTGGACAACACTAGTTCTGTTAGCCAAGAAACAGATGAGCACTGACCCCTAGAGTTAGATAGGACTGGACAGGGAAACCTTTACCTTTTTTGTACAAGTTGAGGTACGCATGGCCCCCCGTCTTCAATTTTCTCCTCAGTACCAACTTTAGAAATTGGATTGAGCTAAAAGAGTATAATTGGGCCAAAATTAGCCAGCTGATTTTCATGCCTAGGGAAGAATCAGAACTTGTGATCTTAACAGTTTTTAGTCCAGTATTGTAATCTCTACATTAAACAGGTTCTTTTATGTATAATTTAATTTGTTTGTAATTATTTTCATTGGTTAGCAAAGCCAAAGATACTTTCCTCTTCTTTCAGCATAATGGGACCTGGGTACCATTATTTTCAAATGAGATCTGCACTCCAGTCTCCTGTGGAAAACCTGAAGCTCCGGAATATGGGGTTGTGATTGGCAACCAATACAATTACAAAGATACTGTCCTTTATAAATGCAACTTGGGTTATGAATTAGAGGTAAGTCTGTGGAATATTTTCTGTAGTCTGCTCCTTTGTGTATCATCCATGCAATATCACATTAGTTTTAGATCAGGAGAAAGTTAATTCATAAACCTTTTTCACTATAATCATTTTTTTTCTTAGGATAGATTCTTCCATTCTTGGTAGAAAGCCTGTAAATAAAATACAAATTTGCTGCAGGATTATGAAGGGTGCATTTAGGCTTCACTTGCTGCTTGTCTCACTAAAGAAAAAGATCAACCCATGTTAAAAGAAATAAAATGCAAAAAAATAATAATTGCACTGCATTTACAGTCAACATAAATGCAACTCCTTCAGGAGAACAGTGTTTAAAATGCTCAGGCATTGCTTGCTTATGTTCAGAAGTTGTGGGGAAAGAGAGAGACAAGAAAGTGTTTAGCCTTGATCATAAAATATAGGAATATGGTCCTGCATTTGCATTGTATTTCCAGGTATTGGTCATTCCTTAATTTTCATGGATGTGGTTTATTAAATGAAATCATCATGCATCTTAAAAGAGAGCAAAATGGAGATTATGTGACTACCGGTAGTAAAGCATTGCGGGCAGTAAAGCAAGAGTCATGGATGAAAGATCCATTTTTTTACCAAAAAAAGCAACAACCCAGTGTTACTTTCATGTTGCATACTTGTCTGAATGGTGTTATGGCAGTATTATTGCATATAAATCTACCAATTAATTAATTCTGCCAAAGCAGCTCTTAAATGAAGGTTTTACGTACGAGCAGTGGAGGTTATCAAATTCTTATCATGTCTACATCTACTTCTAAAAATTAAAATATATTGTTTAAAAATAGCATACTACAAATAGCAAAGAATTGCATTTCATCTGGAAATTTGTCATATGTACCTGTGGTAATCCTGCCCTTTTTTCAATAAAAGTAATTAAGAAAATACCATAGGAAGAACAAAGACCAGGTTGATCTTGAGGAAATTGTATTTCTCACATACAAATGTGATTCTATCATTTATTACAATGTTTTCCTCACGTTTCTATCCAAGAACCAGCAAAGTGGTGAGTAATATCAAAAAAAAAAAAGCAATAAAATTATCATTGCATTATAATTTTTTTTTAAAGTTATATAGCAATGGACATTGTTTTCTTCCAACACAAATGAAAATCCCTATCCCCCCCAATGCTTCAATAAAACAACAAAGGTTTAGCTTGCATTTATCCTTTAAATCTGGTTTTTATTTATTATGATGGTGGATTCAGGAGAGAAAAGATCAAGTTACTGCTAAATAACAGCTAAGAGAAAAATGGATATCCTATTATCAAATGTTGGCTTTTCTTCTTCATTAAATCATGCAGAATGTAAACCAAAGGCATATCTGTTTTTTAAAGATTATGAGAGTATGACAATATGATAGATATATCATGGTGTTTTCTGAACCATTCTCTTGTCTGATAGGGTGACGCAGAACGCATCTGTCACGGAGATAAATTATGGAGTGGAGTAACACCAGTATGTAAAAGTAAGTGATGGATTTATTTATTTCCTCTCAGGCTTAGATTGAATGTGATTTTTAAAAAGATAGAAAGACATTCTGTATTTTTTGATGTTGCCTGCGGAAGCTGAACAGTGTTTAACAATATTTAAAATATCACTTATTTATATGAGAATAATGTAATAATAATAAAGCTAGTCAGATAAAAATGCCAAATCTGGTCTAAACATCTGGCTGACTGTGCAATGAACTCTAATAATAATAATAGAAGAGAAAGAATTAGAGAAAAATCACAAAATACGAAGACTTGCAAGTAGAAGTTTTGGCAAAGAAGCAATAGCCATAGACTTATTCGTAGTGCTGTGCTGCCCTCTCTAAGCAGTTTATAGAGTCAGCATATTGCCCCAACAATCTGAATCCTCATTTTATCAGCCTCAGAAGGATGGAAGGCTGTGTCAACCTTGAGCTGCTCAGGATCAAACTCCAGACTGTGGG
Source organism: Oxyrhabdium leporinum (assembly GCA_032468155.1). Classification (NCBI taxonomy): domain Eukaryota; kingdom Metazoa; phylum Chordata; class Lepidosauria; order Squamata; family Cyclocoridae; genus Oxyrhabdium; species Oxyrhabdium leporinum. The sequence continues at coordinate 22,379 of JANHFL010004905.1, forward strand.
CAGAGTTTGCCTGCAATATTGCATTCTAACCACTGCGCCACTAGGAAAGTAAAAAATAGCACCAATAGTTCCTATCGAACAAGGATGTACATTTGGAAAGAGTTCTATTATATTGTCCCCTATTGAATCCAATGTATAGATTGCTTATGATTTTAGTAATTACAGATAGTCCTCACTTAACAACTGCCCTGTTTAGTAACCATTCAAATTTACAACAGCATCGACAAATTTGATTGAGATTAGTGCACTTCACAACCATTATCTGTTTATGATGATCACAGTGACCTGCACTCAAGTGATTGCAATTTTCAGGCTTCATAAAGAGCTTCCAATTAGTATAATCAATGGAGAAAATGGCAGTGAAATTGTAAGCCAAGGTTATGTCTTGCTTAACAACTTGGAATGACTTACTGAAGAACCAAATGGGAAGTGACATTATGAGTTCATCGCAGTTACATAGTATCTCACTTAATGACTGCATCACTTAACAATGGAGTGTGGGTCCCAATTGTGTTTGTTAAGCAAGGACTACCTGTAGACATCTACAAACCCCTTTCGGATGAATCTGTCATAATCCTACTCTTGCCAGCAAAACAATCTATATGTTCACCTTCAGAAATAACCTATGGTTCCCCTGAACCAATAGATAAGAGATCTGTTGTTGGCAAAGACTTTTTACTTGGAAATGAAGTTCTCTGCAATTGTAATCAGGGATATGAGTTACAGGGGCCAACTCTGTAGGATCTGTCATGTTAACAAGAAGTCGATGCCATTAGCCCCAACACAGGTAAGTAATAATCCATGCACATTGGCAAAAAAATCACATCCTAAGAATACAGCCAAAGAAGAAATAGAATAAGTAATAAATTACAGAAGTAAGGATTGTTTTTTTGTGTGTGTGTAGGCATAAGATGTGATGCCCCTCCAACAGTAGCAAATGCATTTTTCATAGCCACAGAAAATATGTACAGAAGTAATATATATTTTGTATGCAATTTCGGGTATCACTTACATGGACCTGAGAACATCACCTGCTTGGCCAGTGGATCCTGGAGTCAACCCCTTCCAACATGTGAAGGTGATTATGGGGTTTTGTTTGGGGCTTATGGTTCATTTAGATTTGTTGTGGCTGGAATCTATTATGAGCCAATTTGCTAAATTTAATACCCCACCCCTTACGCCAATTCCAAGATATGTGTAGTAATGCTCCAGAATTCCACATCAAAAGTAGTTGTAGGTCTTCAAATCCTTTTTAGACAATGAAAATTCATCCAGAAGATTCTCTGATTACAGGTAGTCCTCGACTTACAACCACAACTTATGATATGTGTAGTAATGCTCCAGAATTCCACATCAAAAGTAGTTGTAGGTCTTCAAATCCTTTTTAGACAACAAAAATTCATCCAGAAGATTCTCTGATTACAGGTAGTCCTCGACTTACAACCACAACTTATGTTGCTAAGGGAGATGTTTGTCAAGTGAATTTTGTTGCATTTTACAACCTTTCTTGCCACAGTTGTTAAGCGAATCACTGCCATTGTTAAGTTAATGACAAGGTTCTAAAGTGAATCTGGCTTCCCTATTGACTTTGCTTGTCAGAAGGTCACCAAAGGGGATCCACATGACTCTGGGACACTTCAACCGTCATAAATATGAGTCAGTTGCCAAGCCACTGAATTTTGATCATATGACCATGGAGATTCTATGACGGTGGGAAGTGTGAGAAGTGGCCATAACTCACTTTTTTTTACTGCCTTTGTAACTTTGAATGGTCACTAAACAAACTGTTATAAGTCAAGGACTATTTGTATTATTAGTGATTGAACAGAGACGAGATATCTTCACTATCATACGCCTCTTTTTAGAAACCAGATGTGAAGATCCAGAATTGATTGAGAATGGAAACGTCGTCTCTGAAAATAATACAGTTGGTAGCAGAACTTCATATTACTGCAATAGGGGTTATAGTTTGGAAGGCGAACCAATTGCAGAATGCACAGAAGCCGGAGCATGGAGCCACCCAACACCTTTGTGCAAACGTATGTTGCTTTTTAATAATAGACAGTAGTCTTTACTTTAAAATATCCCAAAACTGAGTTCTGGATATTATTTCCCCCCCAAAATGTTCAAATTCATGAGATAGATCTGTTTGAATTTAACAAATCAGGAAGGTCGCTCTGGAATATATATTATATTATAACCATTATTCCTTTTTTATTGAAGTTTTTCATAATTATACAGGTAGTCCTTGAGTTAAAACAGGAATGGACCATTACATGACTTTCATTTGTCTTTTGTATTCCCATTTTGGTAATCTCAGTATCTCTTCCACGCTTCCAAACTGTTATGTTCTGATAAAAGATTTTAAGTTTTTTTCTCATAATCTTCTAAAAGTTTTATCTATTTAAACTTTTATCTATATCCTTCCTGAAATATAATTTATTAATATCTCAGTCCAGTTATCCACAACTCTTTTAAAATAAGAAAAAGTTATAGCTGGCTTGGCCATTTTTAACTCTTTTCTACTTTGTGCTTTAGCTCCCTCTATTGTCCATTTCCAACCTTCTTCAAATCTCAGTCCTATGGATTTAGTAAATTTCAGTTATTTACCACCAAGTATATTATTTAATTACGTACTTGTTTTTCAAATCTTACAGCAAAAATAATAGATATTCCAAATCTCCCTGGTCTCCCAATCCATTTAAAACTTTCTTAAAATCCTAGGTTGTTTCTCTCCAGGGGTGGGCTCCAAAAGTTTCAGCTACGGGTTCACTGCCCGGCTGCTGGGTGGGCGTGGCCATGGTGGTTGTGGCCTAGTCGGGCCTTTCCTCAAGCCTCCGGGAGGGCAAAAATGGCCTCCTTGGCCTCTGGAGGTTCTCCGGAGGCTAGAAACAGGCCCGTCTCCAGCCTTCCCGAACTTTTGGGAGGCCCGTTTTTTTCCCTCCCCGAGCCTCTGTGTGCGCCCTGCACTTACCTGCATCCAAAACGAGCTGCTTGGAGACTCCTGGGAGGGGTGGGGGGTGGGGTAGGGGAGATAGCCAGGAGTGGGATTTGGGACTTCAGTGAACCCCGCAGAATCTTCGCTAAGGGTCCGCCCGAATCCCTGCGAACCCCCAGCCACCCACCCCTGATTCTCTCCTTGATTAGTTTCCAGCCAACCTAGAACTAAGGAGAAATTTTCTGAAAGAATAATTAATCAGTGGAATGACTTGAAGTTGTGGTACTCCACCAGTGGAGTTTTTAAAGAAGAGATTGGACAGCCATTTGTCTGAAATGGTATAGAATTTCCTGCTTGAGCAGGGGGTTGGACTAGAGCAGGGATCCCCAACCCCAGGCCATGGCCCAGTACTGGACTGCAGCCCGTTGGGAACTGGTCCACACAAGCCGTGGGCGAGTGCACGAAGCTTCATTTGCACATGCGTGGGATTAGGTTGAGCGCACAAACCCATCGCCTCCTCCACTGCCCCCAACCCCGCCATACGCCACCATTACCGGTCCTTGCAGTCAAAAGGTTAGGAACCACTGGACTAGACGTCTGTTATTCTGATAAAATTCTTTTTTTTTAATTTCTGCCAATTATATATTATCTTGTATTATTATACCTTTGTTTAAAACTTCTTAAACCCAAAGAAGAAGGTAAAACTCACCAGATGTCATATTAAGCTCACTGTTTAAAAGTCTCTAATATCTATAAACTGATTAAATTGAACATTTCCGAATGTGATTAAAAAATGAGTCTGACTGGCCTCATGTCCTTATTAAAAACTCCAGTGCTCTAGCAACATGTCAACTCCCTCAGCTCCTGGTGCTCAATCCCACAGGAGACCATAAAACAATGGTTTTATGGTTTCCCCGCCAAAGAACTGCCATTCAGAGCAATTGTAGGAGATTTCCTATTCTGTCCTCCTCCAGAGACTATTTAAGGATCGGTCTACTCATCGGTCACAGCAATTATCATCTCTGCTTGTTCAAGGAGATGTCCTCAGTTACCAAGACTCACAGCACATGCTGTAATATAACTATCAATTCTTTAGAAGACTATCGCTTGTAAAGGAATTATCATTTCTATTTCTGTAGAAGGCCATACTGGTGACTGTCCATAGGATAATTGTCTACAGTGTATGTCTGTTTCTATGCATTCCGTATATTTAGAATTTTTAACCATATTTCTAAAATATTTATTTCACTGTTGAAAAAGACAAAGCGTTTGCTATATAACAACATTTGCTACAAATGTCTTAATTGACCTCAAGGTGGCAGCAAAGATACACTGAGTCAGATTGTGCAACCGAGCAAGGCGTGATGTAATTTTTTTCCTGTCAGACACATACAACATTTCAACATTTAAAAACAGTAAAAACAGTATTAGAAGAGGAAACGGAAATAATTTTTACCCAATGTTTCTAATAAAAAATTGAGCTTTTGAGGTACGTTCAGAAACCTCAGATGTGTGGGTGCATGCATCCAATAACATTGGTGGCATTGGTGGCATACAAGCATCCATAAGGCAAACCAACAGCATTTAAAAAAATCTTTAAAATTATCATTCCATCCTTCCGAGGTCAGTAAAATGAGGACCCAGATTGCTGGGGGCAATATGCTGATTCTGTAAACCACTTAGAGCGGTATATAAGTCAAAGTGCTACTGCTATTTAAAAGATCTTAGTAAAAAATGTTTGAACTCCATTTCTAAACTATTTTTTTTCAATTAGAATAAGATCTCACTGATAGTAGGGGGGAAAAACCTCAGACATTCTTCTCTGTGTTCAAATACCATTTGAATTGCTGGAATTAAGCCCTGATCAGTTTACAGTCTCTACATAATTGGAAAAAAAATAATGTCAACTTGCCTGTATGTTTTGATTATCTTGGGAGGTTTTCTGCTGCCTGCTGTCTTAGTAATAAATCTATTGAGAACTTCTCAGTGCTTTTATCCCATTTATGGAATCCTTCCTCCAGTTGATTAATTGGCTTGATTTGTATATAGCCATAATTTTCAAGGACTCTCAGTGGTCAACAAAAGTGTTTAAAAATCCAGTAAGTATAGAGCAGTAAGAATCTGCAAATGCCATCACCCCAGATTATCCCCAAATATTCTTCAGAAAAGCCTTAGTTTAACTAACTTCTGGAAAGAAAGAAAAATAAGAATATAGCAAAGAAAAGAAAAACAATATAAATGTGACTTCCCCCTTCATCATAACCAATATAAACAATTTTAGTAACTTACCTTCTTTTCTTAAAATATAGCCAATAATCTCTTCTTCCCATATCCCATATCTTATCTATAAACAAATATGTAAAGCCTCATCATATTAATCCTGATATCAGCAAATTTCCATAAAATGTTAACAGAAATAATATCATATCTTTTTTAACCTTGATCAAGTAAAACAAGTTTATATTCCTTCCTTTTACTTCTAACGATCTTGATCTTTAGACCCGTCAAATAACATCCTAGAACTTAATTTCTTTTCAATTTTTCTTTGTTCCCCTCACAAAATTCTTCAAAGCTTTAATAAACCTCTTTTCTAAACACAATATTAAAAAGTATCCAGGTCACTCTCTTGGTATGTTATTTGTATATCCCTTTTAATTAAGAGATCAGCCAGTTCCTTTTGTATTTCCAGTGTAACATCTGTCTCCATGTCATTTTTATACTCTGTCATTTTTTTAATTCAACTTTCAAATCGATCTTGATTATGTCAGCTAAAACTTGGTCTTCTTCCATACCATCTTTTACACATTGTTTTTCAATAGAGGCATAAACTCTTAAAACTAACTTCTGGGGCCATTGTTCAAAAACGTTCTTCAATATGTCCAATTAAAATATTTTGCTTCATTCTGTATTAATAAATCAAGTTTGAATGTTTTTCTTTAATTGTATTTTTTATTTCCTTAGAGCTTTTTCTAAGGTTCAATTTTTAGTTTTGTATTATTTTGTGTTTTATAAAAGAATTCAAACCAAAGCATTTTCCCACAGGAAGGATTCTATCAGGAACCCTAATCCATTTGTAACTTTCTAAAACCAAAGTTTTAATTGCTTCTAATTAAAAAAAAAATTGCTTGGAGGAGGGATAGTGTTCTGACCCAGCCTTCATCAGTAGTGATAAGATGTTTACTCACGAGTAAAATAACCCCTTTTTATAACCAGGCAGTAACAGTCTTTTATTCAGAGAGATAAACAAAAAAAGTAAATGTAATTAGTCCCAACAAACTTGGGTTTATCCAAGAAATCCGAATTGCTTGCTGTATACTAGAAAAGGAACAGTTGTTTATGACCACCGGCCGCTCCCAAACCCCTCTGATTTATTTCCCAGTCAGGGTGGGGCTGGCTATTGTCTGCCTCTCCCTGAGAGCCTGCTTACTGCTTTTCTTTGCTCTCCTCTCTTTTCCTTTCTGCATATATGTGCATGTGGGATGGGCCCCACCTGTTCCTCCCCCTCACTCAGCTCAGACAGCTGCCTCTCCACCTGGGGGAGGATGGAAGGCCCTGGCCTCTGTCTCTGATGCTGTTTCCTTATCAGAGCCTTCCAAAGACTTCGAAGCTGGCCCAGGCTCTCCCTCCACCTCCTCCTCATTTGACTCTGCAGCTATCTCTGCTGGCAGCTGAGGGGTCACAACAGATACAGGGCAAAGCAGAAAGATGTGATTGGCCGCAATGTCTGTTCTCTGCTAGTACTGCCTGAAAGGTAATGGCTGCATTGGCAGTGATGGTTATGAGTGGGATGAAGAGACAGTATTGCACTGTTCCCTGCCCTACTCCCACCAAGCAGAATAATAAAACAGTAAAAGGTGCATTCATGTGCAATCCCTTGTTGGTGGAAGCAGCAGAAAACCATTAATTCACACCTACTAATAATTTAATGGGAGAATTCCAGACAGGATTATCTCAAGGTTTTTCCTCCACATTTTCCTTCTGAAAATTGTGTTCCCTTTCAAGCCACTTTCTCCAGAAACATAAAAAGGGCCATGTTTTCCTATATTTTCCATCACACGATAAAAAGCAGCAGAAGGAATCTTCAATAGAAAAACAATAAAGAGGCAAATGGCTAATGTATTTTTTTCCTCTCTGGTAATACCTGTTGGAAATTTACAGTATTTTTTTTTCTGATAAGGAAAGGCAGAGGGAAAAATTGTGTACAATGAATAATGAGTAAATTTCCCAGAAATAAGAGAAGGAATGGAAATTTGTAAGTAAATAAGGGCAGTCAAGATGTACTTTGGTACTCATTTAAAATCTATCTTTTCTTTGCTTTAAACAGCAAATCCGTGCCCTGTACCTATTATAATCCCAGAAAATGCCATCCTCTCAGAAACAACTTTTTATGTTGGGCAAGAGGTATTTATCAAATGCAGAGAAGGCTATCAACTTCGGGGACAATCTGTGATTAGCTGTAATCCTGATGAGGTCTGGACTCCAACCAGAGCTAAATGTGAGAGTAAGTAGTTAATGAAAAATGGCTTTCGTTTTGCTTTTTTGTTTAAAATCATTTTTTGTGTCATCTGACTCTTCAGGAAAGCTACAAAACAAAACGAAGAAATAAGAGATTTTGTAAGTGGACACATATTCATTCAGACATATTCAGATGCAACTTACATACATGAGAAGGTACCGAATTGCTAAATAAATTCAAGCAAAGGCTGGGCAGCCATCAATTGGGGATGCCTTAAAATAGACGGCCTTTAGGCCAGGGGTGTCAAACTCACGGCAGCATCACGTGATGTATCTGGACTTTTTTCCCCTTCGCTAAACCAGGCGGGGACAGGACCAGTACGTGATGCATCCAGCCTGCAGGCCACAAATTTGACACCCCTGCTTTAGGCTAACAAGAAAAAATCCTTGAGGACAAGAGGGCAATCCTTCAGCTAAAAATGTTCAGATAAATCAGATGCCATTGCTGTTGCTATAATCTTTCCTCACAAATTCTTGGCACAAAACAATTTAAAGTAGAAATACAGCTATCCCTCCTTTTTCCTGATTGTAGGTTTCTTTATCTACACTCCCTTTCTTGGAGGTGAATGGCATATATTTAAGGAGATAATAAAATCTTCCCTTGCTCCAATATACCAGCTGCTATTACAGAAGATTACAGATAGCATATCTTACATATCTAGGTGTTGGAGTCTGTCTGCAGCTCTCTGGAAGGCAGAGAGACTGCCACAGTTCAGTTTTGCACTTATCTGTTGTCTGTGATGTCTTGCACACTGTGTTGGGTTGTAAGGCAGCTTACCATTACAAATTATTTGTTGCCATTTCTATTAAGGGATCTCTTGTGGGCCACCTGCTCATGTAGAACATGCTTTGGTACGTGGAACATTTTATCAATATGGAGATATGGTGACCTACTCATGCTACAGTGGATATATGCTGGAGGGCTCCCTTCGAAGTGTCTGCTTAGAGAACGGAACCTGGGCGGGAACACCATCTTGCAAAGGTAAATTAGCAGTTTCAACAACAACTGTGCAAAGGCAGTGTTCCATACAAGAGCTACAGGGCTAATGGTATCCTCCAAAAACCATTTTCCAGAAATTTGCCAAAGTTGGCATCCAGTGTGCAAGAAACAACACATAACACTATGTATGTTTTTGATGTCCTGAACCATAATGAACCATTTGCCAGGAAATAACTTATTTTGAACTTGTGTGTGTTTGTGTTTCTATTCCTTCAGAACATAGCTATATAATTGTATGCTATTATTATTATTATTAAATAGCTATTCTTGGGCAATTGCCAACATCTAGTAAACCTATTAAAATTAAAGAAAAACTAGATGATAGAGAGAGAGATGGTAAAAGAAAAAGAGAGAGAGAGAGAAAGGGAAGGAGGGAGAAAGAAAAAGAGAAGGAAGGAAAGAAGAAAGTGAAAGAAAGAAAAAAGGGAGGGAAGGAAGGAAAGTGATGGAAGGAGAAAGAAACAAGGAAGGAAAGAAAGAAAGCAAGAGAGAGAAGAAAAGAAATATGCAGGTAGGCAGGCAAGCAGACAGGCAGATTAAATGTGAGCTCTGGATTAAAACTCTACTTACCAACACTCGTTAATTACAACCCCCAATTTTGATGTGACACTGTTGTAGTAGTATATTGCTCCACTTCTGCTTTCTGTAATTAATAGGGAGTAACAACATACAGCAAGATGAAGCCACTTCAGCTAGATATTATAAGGAAGAGCTTATAGTATAACATAAGATAAAGCTTATAATATATATAAATTTGAAACATCTGACAATTCTGACCCAGTTTTTATATTAGGACATTTTGGAGAAGTGCCATAATACCTCTATTTCTGGTTGTCACAGATATTTACATTTAGGAGCCCTTTTCTAAACTGAATTCTGTTTTCTAAATCTGTACCTCTCCTTTGCTTCCTGTTTTGAATATTTTTGAATATTGTGCTATGTATTCTACTTCTATGCCTAAGGGGTTATAGATTCAGGGCAAAGAGATGCAACATTCATTTTAACAGCTAAAGAGACAGCTTATAAACAATTTTTTCAGTACTCTCAAAGACTAACAAATGCGTTCTAATATGAATTTTGTGAACTGGACCTCCTTCATAAGATACACTTAGGCTTATACCCTAATAAAAGATTTTAATATATTACAAGATTCACAATTGTGTTTGGTGCAATAAACAAAACCAGCAGCCAGGAGTTTAGCAGACTGCTAGCTGAGTCCAGTCATTCCCCTCTCTTCATCCCTTGCTGGGGAACAGGCCCTTCCCAATTTCTTTCAGCCAGAAAATAAGTTTGCCAGTTTGCTTGCAGGTGTCTTTTCTGACCTCAAAGAAAGGGAAGTCTGTCAATCACTGCTTGTCTTTCAACAGTGGTTTATGGCATGTGTTAGCCAGGGATCACCAAGGTGGCTGTCTGCCTCTGTGAAAGGAATTTTTTTGGGCAGTGTTATCTTTACCCGCGGGACACCTGAATGCCAGTAGGCATTCAGGGGAGGCTCCTTTCTTATCCCTGCATGGGAATCGAACCGCTGAGATCAGCACAAGCCCAGCATCTCACCACATGAGCCACCGCAGCCCCTCAACCGTGGTTTTTCTACCCCATAACTCTGACTGCCTACAGGGGTCACATGACTTTCTTTTTCCTTCTCACCCACACAGAATTATTTAATTCTTATAAGGGCAAAAGGAATTGGACATGCCAGAAACATTCTGTACTTGTTAACGCTGTACACACCTCAAAGATGTTTCAGAGGAAGTGCTTCAGACATCCCATGAGGCCAGCATTTCTCTGCTTTCTTTACAGCATAATTATCTTTTCAGCTGGTATGTATGAGCTTAAAAAAAGATACTGTTGCTTTAAGAAGTCCACTCTGAATGTGACTTAAAATAGCAGCATCTTTTTTGCAGAACCCTGAAAAGGCAACCCTGGGTTGCCTTAATGAATAGTAGAGGAAAAACTGATCATGTGACGTCCAAAATTGTTCCAAGCAACCTGGGAAGTAGGTATAGTCCATATTTAGTGCCCACAACGTGCAAATTTAACTTCTGTTACAGAAAAAAGAAATATTCTTACTTTTTGTTTTCAAAACGTGGGTAGATTTCAAGTTGGTAGACCAAACAGTTTGTGGCAAAATAACCTAGTAAGGTGGGGGGGGGGGAATGACTGAATATGCTAGTGCTGTAATGTCCTACAACTACCATGATTTATATACTCCCATCAAATGCCAGGATAGACATTTGCATAATAGAGGATAGGATAGAAGAGTACTTGCATAATAGTGTTACTACCGTGTTTCTCAGAAAACAAGACTGGGTCTTATTTTCTTTTGTCCCCCGAAAAAACGGCTAG
>JANHFL010004905.1:51259-65618 GCA_032468155.1 Oxyrhabdium leporinum
TTCATCTGTAGGGATCTCTTCACTTTTCCATTATTGTGCAAATACAATTCTAGCTGCAGTTAATACATGTAGAATCAGATATGTGTTCCCCTTGTTATACTTATCTGATAAAATGCCCAACAAAAATATTTCTGGTTTTAAATCATAGCCAACTTTAGAAGGTGGTGCTCACCTCCATTTCTAGGCCAGTGAGCCAGCAGTTTCCGAAGACATTTCTATGGTCATGTAGCCAGCGTGACATCACACCACCATGCAGAGCATGCAATGAAACATGGAAGTTTCCTTCCCACTGAAGTTTATTTATCTACTTTCATGCTTTCAAATTGTTAGTTTGGTAGGAGCTGAGGCAAGTGACAGGAACTCACTTCATCACATGGGGGTAGGGCTTGAACAGCCAGAGAATAGACATTCTTGTACTTCTTCCATAAAACAAAGGGACCCTTGTACATATCATGTTATAGAAACATTTTATTCAAAAAATATCTACATTTAGAGATTAACCAAGTTTAATGCGGGTTTTTTTCAACCCTATTGAAACTCCTGCTACGCCAGCACACAAACACATACCTGGAGATAAGATTGCTAGCATGGCCATCCAAGTAAAGTTAGTGGTGAATGCCTGAGCAATTCTATTATATATAAGATTTTAATTTTTAAAGCTGTTTTCCTTGATCCCATATTCACGTTCAATAGTGCCTGCCTGGGACAGGACTTAGTCCTTTTTTGACAATGATTTCAGAAGGTATTGCCAGGGAATTATTTTTCAGAGTCATGGCTGACCCCATCTTGAATTCCATCTTGTCCCCATGCTAATTAAGACTGACTAAACATTTAGGCATATATAAGGCCTGCATTTCCATTAATTCCGGCCATCTTTAAAAGTGTTCATGTACTGCAGATCATCATAGGAACTGATTAAGCACTGGTCATCCAATAGGCTAAATCACAACAGTTTAAAATATTTAGAAATCAATCAATAGGCAATATTTATGGCTTTTTGGTTTGTTGATACTACTTTAAAATGTTGTGCATTCATTCATAGTTGAGGAGAGAACAATCATATATTTATGGTGTCTTGTGTGTTATGGTCATGATCTGGATGAGGGGCATATATTTTTTTTAATCAGATTCATATCCTATCCTAATTATAAGATTCTTGGCAGCTCACTTTAATAACAGAGCACAAGAATATAAAACACAGTATTTTATAATATATATAACATTGGGGATTGAATAAAACTTAAGTGGGAGGTCAATTCAAAGGGCTGGCCTCATCACAGAAAAACAACAGATTTCTAGATTTCAACCTCCTAAATTCTCAAAAATGGGGGATAGCCCTCTGGGTTTTTTCAGCACAATCAAAGTAGTCAGGCAAAGTTTCATGGGAAGATGTTATCCTGTAGTTAACAGGACACCAAGCCATAAGGACCTTATGGGTTGAAATAACCACATATCTATTTTTCCACCCCATGAACCAATAATTTCATTCTAAATAAACAAAATCCTTGTTTCAATATCTTGACGTTCGTGATGTCATTTCATCCATTGTGTTTGTAATCCTTCATTTTTTTTCTCTTAGAGGTACAGCTTTATACTGTAAGAAGAAGGAGAGAAAAATCAGAAGTGGAATTATACCATACAATGAAAGACATTTGAAATTTAAGTCAGTTGTAATTTGGGTCATATTTAATATCTAAATTTTGTTCCATTTTTGTCCTGAAGGAATTGGCTGTTCGATATGAAAATGTCCTATTCTGTATTGTTGATGTGGACTTGGCAGAAGTGAGTACCTCAATCCAGAAGGATTAGATGCCTCCTTGAGCAGCTTTCTGCAGCCCTAGTTAGGATAATGAAACTTCTAATCCAACTTCTTAGAAATGATAGAAAATATTTGTAGCTCAGGTGGTAGGTGGTGGTGGTGGTGGTTTGTTCTCCAGGCTTATTATTTAGCTTCCAAACGTTTCATCACCAGGCTACCTAACATCCTCAGCAGGATTTCTGAGGAAGCCTACGAACCAATAAGGAGCCTTATCAATCAAGCAATCAACGAACAACAGCACTGACCACCTCTTCACTTCACTTCACCACCTTCATATGACATCAACAGCCAGTCAACCAGTATGTCACATGGCATTACCAGCTGATCACATGACCCACTGACCACATGAGATCAATAAAAGTGGAGAAGAACTGAAACAAGATACTTCAACCTAAGTCCCACTGAAGATGTCACCTAAGCTGTTGATGAAACATTTGGAAGTTAAACAGCAAGCCCTGAGAACAAACCAACAACAACAACAACTTCTTGTTCTTAGAGGGCAACAGATAGAAATAGCTGTGTTAGAATCTTAACTTCTTGGTTATCATCAGTTATTCTAACCCAACTAAACAATACTAAAGGGAGATGATCAATGCTTGGAACTTTGAATGAAAGCAAATCCTGAACCTGAGAGCCAAAACAGGTTTGGTAGTCCAATTTAGGACATTCTTCAAAACACTGACCATATGGTCCTTCAGAACTGGAACCTCCTAGTACTGGACATCTCTCAGCTAGAAATGTCCTTTTGTTAACTCTTTTTATAAAATCTTGTTTGCTGCAATATCAAAAAATCCTATTAACCCCAAGTTACCTTGCAGTGCTGACGTCATCTAAATATACGTTATCAACAAGCCAATCCCCAAAAAGGTGTGTACTAGGCTTAGCTGAATCCTAATCAATGAGTACAGAAATGTTGAACAGTTGCAAACTTAACTCTGACTACAATTATATTTTGATCTTAAGCAACATTTTAAGCAGAGTTTCTCAACTTTAGCAACTTTTAAGATGTGTGGACTTCAATTAGTTGGGGAATTCTGGGAGTTGAAGGATAAGGATAGGAATAGGGATGGGATGGGATGGGATAGGGATATAGGGATATAAGGATAGGGAAGTGTAGAGTGTATAGGGTAGGAATAGAATAGAATAGAATAGAATAGAATAGAATAGAATAGAATAGAATAGAATAGAATTCTTTATTGGCCATGTGATTGGACACACAAGGAATATGCTCTTATGTCTGTAAGCATAAGCTCTCAGCATACACACATACATTTTAAAGTTGTAGTGACTGAGAAACACTTTTTTAAACTATTACCGTCTTGGAAATATCTTATGCTGTTTCTTCATGAGCTTTTCAAGTATTTACCACCAGACGTGTGGTAGGTTCAAGAAGGAGCCATCTAACTAGTCTTCATTCCCTTGACTGTTTCTCAAGGGCTTGGATTATCACTTCAACCCTACTTTGCCTGGTAACAATGGATGTCAATAGAAGAGCATCTTTTCCTCTTATTTCTTCTTGCAATATCATCTTGCTGGCATTAAAGCACAATTTTCCCCATTTTGAAGTAGTCTAGAAGCCTCCCAGGCTATGGATTAATCAGTCAGACTCCCCTTGGCCAGCTATAACTAGTCAGTGGTCATGTTAAAGATGGCAACAGTGTGTGTGTGTGCGCACGCATGCATGCTCATGCGTACACACACACATACACAAATTCTTATGCAAATGTTAATGATTTGCTGTTCACATTCTACAGGTAGCCCTGTCATCTTTGTAGGGTTATAGGTTAATGCATTGTAATAAACAGAAATAAAGAGAATAAAAAAGAAATTTGTGTTGTAAGATGCAAGTCAAAGGCAGCAAAGACCTTTAATGTAACGCAGAGGCACTTATTTAGTCATATCAAATGTGATCTTTCAAGCTGACCACAAAATAAGGGAATATTTTATGCGGCTCTCGAGAGACTGTATAAAATGTCCCTTTTCTTTCTCATTTTTATTACAAGCATTAAAAAAAAGTAGTGATTAATGTATCTTAATGAGTTCTAGGACTTTATGGCATATGGGTTTATCTCTCTTTAACAGGATGTAGCTGTCCTCTGCAATATTGTTGTTGTGCCAACATTTCAGTTCTTCATGAAAGGAGACAAGGTACGTGTGGCCTAAATGCACTAATCTATGTCTAGATCTTCGGAGTTCAGCATTTGTTGCGCTGATTGTGCCCCTCACAGCTCTGCCTATGGGAGAATATTAATTGAAAGCTAGAAATATTAAGTTCAGCAAATCAATATTCCCAATTCCACAATCAGTTGTCTAATCCAGTATTCAATATTCCCAATTCCACAATCAGTTGTCTAATCCAGTATTTGAATCAGACTGTCGTAGATACCTCCTTACTCAATATTTTGAGACAAGTTGTGATTGTTATTGTTCATTGGCATTATGTCCCAAAGGTGCTTTTTCAAAAGGCAACTGAACTTTCTTGTTTTTGCTTGAAGACGTTTCACTTTTCATCGAAGAAGCTTCTTCAGTTCTGAAGAAGCTTCTTAGATGAGAAATGAAACGTCTTCAAGCAAAAATAAAGAAAAAAAGCATCGTTGGGACAACCTTGACCTGGATGACGGAGAATCTCCATAGACATTGGTTTGTGTAATATTTAGTTTCCCCTGAGGATTTCACTTTACTTATACTCTTGTTGGGTGAACGTACCTGCTACGTTATAAACTAAACTGAGACTGCTGGCATTTTACAACTGAGGATAACATCAGTAGAAAGACTTTGTGGATTTTTTGTTCTACGGTTGAATCAGCAAATGCAATCAAAAAGCAGTTTTTTTCTTTCAACTAGTCAAACAATACCTGTTGCTCCATTGAACATTTTGGTACAAACTAAAGAAAGTATTTCAAAACTTATGAGGAGATGTCACAGATTTTTGCTTCAATAACTAAAGCGGGGATTTTGCACACCTATGCATAAGGAGGAAAAATTGAACACCTGAATTCAATTATACCTTAATTATACCTTGTCATACTTAATTATCATCTTTACACAGTACTTTTCTGATCAACAAATTTCTTATTGTATGAATCTGGTGTATTATACCTGCATTGCAGGTATAAATATGAATCTAAATCGCAATGATTTGCCCAACATAATGAAGGTAATAAATGTATTATAGAATTCCCCCATGATGTCCTGGAAGGAGGGAAGGAGGGAGGAAGGGAAGGAGGGAGAGAGAGATTTCCAGCCTTTAAAAAAAAATAATAAGGTGGCAAACATACCTAATATTCCTTCCTCCTTCTCTTTTCCCCATAATAATGGTGTCCCCACTTACCAAAACTGTAAAGTGGTTTTCCAATATACTTCAAACCATACTGTACAGCATTGTTCAATTATCCTATAAAGAGATTTCCTCACATCTCTGCCATCTCCTGGACTCACCTTGGAACAAAATAATATTGTATTCTGTAATCTCAGAAGGTTCAGAGAATGGAAGGAATCTCTCAATAAAAAAGTCTGTCAGCATGATACATGTGCTATGCTTTGTTTAAAATGCAAAGAAAGCCAGAAAGGATCTCCTTGCCAAATGTCAGTTTTAAAGAATTTTTCTACAGTATAGATCTTCATTTTTTAATAATTAGAAAAACATTACCTTAGAAAAGTGTCTTGATTTGCAATTCTGCTTTATAATAGGTCCCAATAACTTTACTAGGACTTATTTTTTTAAGTACAGGTATAAATTAAAACTATGAATAAAAGGTTAGAAGCAAGGTCTGAAATCAATTTCCTGACTGAACCAGCATCTAAGTTTAATACATTGCTTTCCCTCAACAAATATATGCTTATAATAGTCATCTCCTCCTAACTCTAATGGCTCTTCTGAGACTTTTCTTCGTTCTTTATACATATGCATGAATATTATTAATGGAGAAGGCAGAAAACTTCTATTTAACATAAAAGTTCAGCCAACTCATGCATGTTATTCAAATTGCAGTCATGGGACCTGCACAGATCTAAATGTCATTTTGGAAAACTACCTTTGTTAGTGATTTTTCAGTCCAGTCCAGGAGGCGAATACTTTGGGGGTCTGTTGAAGTGTTAAAATAGATGTCCTGCAGTAGTATAGGTAGTGCTCATGATCACCAACTCAGCCCCAAATTTTTGTTGCTAAGTGAGGCAGCTGTTGAGTGAATTTTGCCCCATTTTAGGACCTTTCTTTCCGCAGTTGTTAACTGAATCACTGCAGCTGTGGAGTTAGTAACAGGGTTGTTAACTGAATTTGGTTTCCCCGTTGACTTTGCTCATCAGAAGGTCGCCATAGTTGGTCACAGGATCCCGGGACACTGCAACCTTCATAAATATGAGTCAGTTGCCAAGCAGCTGAATTTTGATCACGTGGCCATGGGGATGCAGCCATGTTCATGTGAAAAATGGTCTTAACAAGTCACTTTTTTCAATGCCGTTGTAACTTCAAACAGTTACTAAACAAACTGTGGTAAGTCAAGGATTACCTGTACAGCCTTAAAATTAAAACGTGTTGAGAAGAGACATGGACGAGTAGGGGTAACCTTTGGCTCGCAAGCTCTTACACTCTGCAGGTTTCCAGCAATCTGGAACAGTCGGGCTAGGCAGCCAACTGCTGATGTCTATCAACTGGAATTGTAACGTATTCCCCTTTAGAGAACACAGACCTTTATTGGAATAACTGTCCAGTCCAACTTTTTTAATAGAAATAGAAATCTATCAGGTGGAAGAGCAAAATCAATATTTGACAGTGCTGGGTCTGCAGACCAAGGAGCTCCAGGCTGTTATCTGATCGTAGCTTTCACCACTGTGACACAATCAATATATTACTTTTGGGGGGGAAGGGGGGGCTCTCCTAGGGTACTGATTATTAACATGGTAGCAGCTATTTCTCAATTTGCATTTATGGAAATCAAATAAAGCATATTCAGAGAAAAATTTCCTTGAACCACCTGTTAGGCTGAAGACCACACAATCCCCAATGCTGTTTATATGTGATTTTAATATTCCCTCACTGAGGATAAGGTAAAAAAGGAACACACACATCACACGTATCCTCCTTATCAATCTAATGAAAAAGTAGATTAGCATATATTTCTTTTTTTGAGAAAAATCTTGGCTTTCTTTTTCCAATCTGAATTATAGATACTTGTAGACTTACAAGAGCTCACTTAGTGACCGTTCTAAGTTACAAGACCACTGAAAAAAGTAACTTATGACCATTTTTCACACTTACATTTGTTGCGGCATCCCCACAGTCACATGATCAAATTCAGGTGCTTGGCAACTGACTCATATTTATGATGGTTGCAATGTTCCAGGATCATGTGATCCCTTTTTGCCATCTTTTGAGAAGCAAAATCAATGGGGAAGCCAGATTCACTTAACAACCATGTTACTAACTTAACAATGGCAGTGATTCACTTAACGACTGTGACAAGACAGATCGTAACATGGAGCAAAACTCACTTAACAAATGTCTCATTTAGCAACAAAAATTTGGGGGTGAATTGTGGTCATAAGTCAAGGACTATCTGTAGTTCTTTTTTACCACAGCTTATTAGTAGAATGATTAGCATTCTGAGACAATTTAAAAAAAAAGATTAGTGAACATTAACACATTAACATTAAAAAAATAACAAAAAAACACCGGAGTGTTTTTTTGGAATAACATAATATTCAACAAAAAATATCTTGGAATTGGATAAATAATCATTCTATGTTACTGCAACAATCCAGATGACCAATAGATAGCAGGAAAGATAGTTTTTTAAATATGTTTTCTCCTTTTTTTAATTCTTTCTAGTATTCAATTTTTATAATCTTATTGTATTTTTTTTAATTCAAAACAAAGCATTTTCCACAGGGAAAAATAAAAATTTATAATTAAATCCAAAGTCTTATTTCAATTTTATCAGAACCAATAGTCCATTGTAACTTTATAAAAATCGGTGTATTAATCCCTCTTTGCTGTTTATTTAACTTTGCTGTTTATTTAATCCCCTTTTGCTGATGTGATATGGTATTAATGGAAACATGAGGTTCTCTGGGCAAAACATTGCAGCACTGAGCTTATTCTCATTGATAACTGGAACTCTATAAAGGAAAGACTCCGGAAGAGATTTTAAAAGTACCCGAGGAAGCTCACATGAGAGAAGCCCTTCCTCAAATTCCTGATCTTCCACTAACTGCGTTGACTTTTGTTTGATCCTAGATTTTCGAAATAACTGGAGCTAATACAAAAAAGCTTGAAGAGAAGATTGAAGAATTTATGTAATCTTGAAGAAAGGACCTTTGCGATTCCAAAGCCACTATGATATTGCCTTCAAATGACAGTAAAATAACATCTCCATGGGTACGTGCTAGCCCTATTACCTGCACATTGAATGAAATGATATAGAGCCAGTACACTACGTAGGACCATGGGTCTTCTCAATCAGGCATCAGTAAAAATGTCTACATGGAGATGGCGAGTTGGCTAAACAAGGGCAGATATTTCTGGTTTTCAGAAGGCAGGAAATTGTCCTCCTCGCTCTTGATTTACTAATAAGCATTTGGAAATATGCTAATCCGGATTGCAGTTTTATAGCTTAGCAGGAAGGAACGTTCGGTCCACAGGCCAATTTACGCTAATAAATCTGCACTGGCCTGCAGTCTTGCCTTCTCTAAAGTTTTCCTCCCAGTCTGATTCCTCTCTCTTTCTCTGTATATCGGAGAAGGTAGGAACTCTTATTTCCTTCTACCCATGGAGAAAGGAGAGAAGACTTCTGTATGTAGCCAGGTGGGGGGAACGATTGCTCCTGATTTCCTCCCTCAAGGAAGAAATAGTGATATGTTGACTTGTATCCTCTAGTTCACAGAGCAGCCCAACAGGCCACAGCATCCCAGATCACAGAGAGGTATCAGCTTCCCTGTTTGAAAGGTGTTCCAGGTCTTAGTGACAGGCTTGTTGTTCTGTTCCACATTTCCCTCCTTTTTGGAAGAGAGGTCAGGCAAGGACTGATATTGATAGATTTTATATTGGGATAGCTTTGGCTTGGCGAGAGCTTAGATGGATGGGTAAATGGATTGCAATTGCTTACTGGTTTTGCTCCACCGTCTCTTCATTTTATTTTATTCTTCTTTCTATGCTTAGTTATGTTTTTGTGACAATGGCTTTGGTTGTAGTATTTGTTTGTTTGCTTGTTTATATTTCACGTTTCTAAACTGCCCATCACCCTCAAGGAGGGGCTCCGTATTGTGCTTCTGTCTGTGACATTCCTTTTGATAATGGATGTTTTATTTTCCTTTAGAATAACTCAACTAAATATACTTTATTGCCCATCAACACACTCCTTGGATTACAGCCAAAAACATGTCCGAAATGTTACTTTTTTAAGGCAACGTAGCTGATGAGAAAATCAACTTCAGCATCAACTACTTTGTCACTTTGATAAATTATTGAAGAGCCAGACCATACATCAGGTTCTCATCAAGTCTTCACAATGCATTTAATTCATTTTGGAAGAGATGCTGAAGAGTGGGCTCCTTTAATGAGCCTCAGACAGATGCTGCACTCTCATCCCCACAGAAGCAGCTGGTTTCTAGAACCATTTCCTGTGATCCAGGAATCTGGGTCACACAATGTTTGTATATATTATTGATATGACATGGAGAATAACTGAGCACATAAATGATGCCAAAACCAGATTAAGTATTGCAGTACAAGGACAGTTTAATCTCAAAGTGAGTTGGGCTGAGAGAAAGTGATTGGCCCAAAGTTACCCATTTGACTTTCATGCTTAATGCAGGACTAGAACTCACAATCTCCTGGTTTTTAACTTTGTGTCTTTGCCCCTAGACCAAACATGCAGTCCAATAGCAATAGCACTTAGACTTATATACCACTTCACAGTGCTTTTACAGTCCTCTCTAAGCAGTTTACAGAGTCAGCATATTGGCCCCAACAATCTGGGTCCTCATTTTACCTACTGTGGAAGGATGGAAGGCTGAGTCAGCCTTCAGCCTGGTGAGATTCAATCTGCCAAATTGCAGGTAGCTGATAGCCAGCAGAAGTAGCCTGTACTACTGCATTCTAACCACTGAGCCACCACGGCTCTAAAGAGATGATTGTCTACTGTGTAAACTTTAACCCCCAAATTTGAATTATCTAATTGAACAACTGGCCAAAGGAGCCTTTAGAAATTAACTTTAAATGCAGGAATTGGCATTCCCTCCAGATGTTTTGGATTTCATCTCCCATTAACCCCCGTTAATGTAGGGGATCCAGTGATCAAAAAACATATCACAAGATTCCTTCCTGTATCTCTAATATTTAATTTTTAGAATTAAAGAATTGTAGATTGTAAGGTTTGGAAATGGAGGCATCCATAGGATCCGATGCATTTTTGTCAAAATGACTGCTGTCCGTCATTTTCATAAATGCCTGCTGTTTTGAACACATGTTCAAAAGGGGAAGAAGTTGCATTGCAATGGCACAGAGCGGTGTTCACCTTTTCTTGATTTCCCTGCAGATGGCTCTGATCACAGGCATGGGGGAGGGGGGAAGTGACAAAATGTGCATTGCAACATTACAAGCACCACCTCTTTCATACATACCATGCAAAGTTGCATACATAAGGAGGTAGTATGTAAGTACATAAGGGGCAGGGTTGTGGCTCAGTGGTTAAGATGCTGGTCTTGTTGACTGGAAAGCTGGCAGCCTAGGTTTCAGGCCTGAGTGCCACATGACAGAGTGAGTTCCTGTCCTCGCCTGTCCTTGCCTCAGTTCCTGCCCACCTAGCACTTTGAAAGCAAATGCAAGTAGATAAATAGGTACCACTTCAGTGGAAGCTAACAGCACTCTGTGATGTCATATTGGCCATGGAAGAGTCTTCGGACAGCACTAGCTCAATGGCCTTGCAACAGAGATGAGCCACCACCCCCTAGAGACAGCAACGACTTGCGTGTTAAATCCTCAAGGACTCTTTTACCTTTTACATAAGGAGCAGAGCTTGTATTGTTACATTACCTCGTGTTTAGTTAATATCGCTGCCCTTTATAAGAGGGGACGGGAGAGAAAGGGGAGGAAAAGTAAAGACCCAAAAGGGGAAGTGTAAAAAAATACAATTGCATTTATTTGGACTTTGCTTAGTTCGAATCTGGATGGGAGCCGAAGATTACTTTATCCCACCCCTATCTCAACCTCCTGTAACCCTAGTTTCACACATTGAGCAAAACAGAAAAAGTTCTTTCCTTCAGGGTGATGATGATGTTATCCATTCAGTCATATCTGACTCTTGGTGATTCTACGGGCCAGGTCTCTCCACATCTTCCGATCTTGCACTATTTCTTTGAGTTGTTCTATGTTCTGGCTGGTGTCAGCTTTGACGATGTCCAACTCTTATATTCTTTCTTGGCCTGGTTTCCTTCTATCGCTAACTCTTCCCAACATAACTGCTTTCTTCAATGAATTCCCCTGCACGACATGGCCAAAATAAGTGAGATGCACTTTCATGATTTTGCCTTCCAATGACACGTACTTGCTCTTAGTCACATTTGCTGGACAAGGAATAAGCAAGAGCCTTCTCTAGCACCACAGCTCAAATGATTCAATTTTCCCCCCAGCTTTCACACCCATAGGGAACACAATAGAGTGGACTAGCCTACATTTGATTGTCAAGCTGATATCCTTGCTTTTCCATATCCAGCTCATATCCATCACTGCTATGTGACCCAGTGCAATACAAAATTTTACTTCTGTGCTACATTCACCACTTTGAGTGATCTGTGATCCTAGGAAAGTGATTTTTTTCCCCCTATATATTCTGTCTCTTCACTATCAATTTCTATTTTGATATTTCCATCCTTTGCAGTGGTTATGAGCTTGATCGTTTTGATGTTCAAAAAGAGACCAAAATTCTCACTTTCTTCTTTGATTTTCTTAATCAGATGTTCAGGCCTTCTTTGGTTTCTGAGAGGATCCTTCGGGGTAACATTAGTTAATTATAACTAACATGAATAGATTAATGAGTGTTTGATTCATTGAACAGATTAATATTAATCCATTCATTATGGATTTTGTTTTAGCTTAATCAGAATTATATGGCTTTGTTCGCAAGTTGAATAAAGCAAAAATATTGGCAGCCATAATATAAACTATTTGGCTTTAGGTTGCTGTGTAGTGTGACTTGTAAGTCTACATTTTAATTTGTCTATTTGAAAAGAATTGCTGAATTTTAGAATGATCTTCTTGCTTTAACTACAGGGAGTTGAGTTGTAGGAAAAGACATAATATTTGGGGAGAGAAATTGCTACAGGAACAACCCTGTGAAGTGAGTTGGGTTGAAAGAGAAGGACTGGTCAGAAGTGACCCAGCCAGTTTTTCATGCCTATGACAGGACTAGAACTCATAGTCTCCTGTTTCTAGCCAGGTGCCTTAACTATTAGACCAAATTGGCCCTTTGGTTCTTGCTGAAAATGCAAGGACACACTTATTTGGTCTAGTAGTTAAGGCACTAGGCTAGAAAGCAAGAGAACATGAGTTCAAATTCCAGCATAGCCATGAATGCTGGATGACTTTGGGCCAGCCACACTCTCTCAGCCCAATCCACTTCACAGGATGGTTATTGTGGGGGAAATAGGAGGAGGAAGGTGTGTGTTTATCGCCTTGAGTTATCTGTAGGACCAAAAAATTCAGGATGCAAACATACAAGCAAATTTTCTTTAAAAGAACTAAAGTCCTGAGGTGGGTTATAATTATTTCTTTGAAGTTATGTACATTCACTAGCTAAAAAGCTGACTCACGATGTGAGTCCTGAGAACAGTTCAGGCTCCTAAAAATGTTCACATGGGACATTTTCATAGCTCATAGTTACAACTTGTGTAAATGACAATGGGGCCGCATTGTGAAAGGCTCAGCTGCATAGGGGTCAAAACTCACTTCATCTTGGACATTTTACAAAACAGGCTGCAGATTGGATTGTAGTCTGCGCTTGTCTGCCTTTGCAAATTGCAAACATTTTTATAAGTTGTATTTGGGTATGTCTGTGCATATTTTGATTTATTTCTTAGACTTTCATCCTGTCTTTTCTCTGGAAGTTCAAGAGGGCACATGCAGTAACCAAAGGGTTTTGAAATTGTAATCCTAAGCCCGCTTGCTAGGATATAAGATAAGGTGGATTTGAGTAAACATAGTCAGGTTTGAGAGATGAGGTTACATTTTTCTGCGTGCTTTATTCAAAAACAACCTAAATTTAATACAGACATACCTTGGAGATACTGCAGGGTTGATTCCAGACCACCACAATAAAACAATAGCATTATGCCTGGGAGAGGGGGGGGAAGTACACACCTTAATTTAAAAATACTTTATTGCTTAAAAAAATATGCTAATCATCTGAACTTTTAGCAAGTTGTAATCATTTCCTGTTGGAGAGACTTGTAAAGAAAAAGCAATATCTGCAAAGCGCAATAAAATGAGGTATGCTGTACAACTTTTCCTTCTGGATGTTTAGAACTGGCCAACACAAGTTTGTTGTTTT
The DNA here is from genome assembly GCA_032468155.1 of Oxyrhabdium leporinum. Lineage (NCBI taxonomy): Eukaryota > Metazoa > Chordata > Lepidosauria > Squamata > Cyclocoridae > Oxyrhabdium > Oxyrhabdium leporinum. Next base: position 64,622 of record JANHFL010004905.1, read on the forward strand.
GGCACTGTGATCAAATATGTGTGCACTAATGCATGTTACTTTAATTTAGTTTAGGCAGACTATGTTTTATACGGACAATAGCAGATGAAAAGAGGAAGGAACTTATGCGTGTGTTGTTCTTTTTTTACTCCACACATGAATTCCCAGCACTCAGTGGCTCTGAGAAAAAAAATTGCTTGGCCTCTTCGTAACGGTGACATGAAATCCATCTGAAGCTACTTAACATAATAAACCCAGTGGAATATTTTCCATAAAGACTGTTGTTGACAGTGGTGCCAATAATGCAGTGAGTCAGAGGAGACAGAGCAGGGAGGGAAATGTACCACAACCCTTGGATGTGGACTGTGTGTTTGCAAAACTTCCTGCTCATCGTTACACAGCAGTTTTTCTCCCTCCTCCCTTTCTGGGAATTAGAAGCAAAGAAACCTGTAATGCAATTAAAATCCAGAGCTATCCGCTGTCTGCTAGGTAGATTTCAATGCAGACAGATTTATTTTTTTTATTATTTTTTTGCCTTCTTGTAAATATATTCTTGAAAGGGGGGGGGCGGGAAATCTGCCTTAAAAAAAAAAAAACCTGTATTCTCACATCTGGTTTTGGTATTCCTAGAGGCAAAATGAATTTACAATTCTAATGTTCTCTCACATCTTTATTCAAAACTAATTGCTCTTTTTCCCACCTCTCCTGCTTATTTTCTTTCTTTCTTTGTTTACATCACAGTCTATTCAAAAGAAATTTCACTACTTTCTGACTAACAGTAGATCCTGACTCAATTGCTGTGGCATAGCTAAGGGGGAAGAGATGCCAAGAAAAATGTGTCGTTCAAATGTATGGTATTTAATTCCCAGAATTCCCATCAATTGCTGTGCCTGTGAGGAATTCTGGGAATTGAAGTCTAATATATTGGGAGAATAACCAGACTGAGGAAGGATGGTCTCAATTACCAATGAAAATGAATTCTACAGCAGTCATGGGGGGGGGGGGGGGTTCCCCCGCT
>JANHFL010004905.1:75695-88964 GCA_032468155.1 Oxyrhabdium leporinum
ATAAGTTGTAAACCGCCCCGAGTCTTCGGAATGGGGCGGTATATAAATGTAAAAATAAATAAATAAAATAAAAAAATCCTTCCTTCTGTATATTGCATTATTATTACTACATTCCTTATGTAACTTGGAATGGATCATTTCTCATTCCTATCAGCTTTCAAATATGTTTGCCATACAGAGTCCAAAAGATTAAAGTGGGATAAAAGCTGATAGGTCTGTCCTATTTGTCCATCCATCTATCTTCCCATTCCAATTCTTGGCTTTCACAAATATTAAGTGTGTTCCAAGTATCAAATGATGACCCATCTCTGACATTTAGGAATACTACTTTGAGAAGGATGAACTCGTGGAGCCACCCTTCTGTAGTATTTGATAACAACAGCTTTTTGAATTCCTGTTGCAGCTAAATTCTAGGCAGTACACATCCAACACATCAGGCAGCATATGCCTTCATCTGGAGGGCATCAGGTTGGGGAAAGCTTCAAATTAAGCTTCCGATAAGCTAAAATTTGCTGGGTGTTCCTTCCCCTTCCTGTAAGATTATTATTCTGAGAGTCTTATAAATTATCTTCGGAAAGGATCAGCCTAGTTACTACATTAATAATTATATTGCACCTCCTTTCTCCTGGCTTGTTTAATGATCAGAATGGCTTGTAATTTGGGGACCAACCTTTTATAATTATAAATTTCTAAAGAGGTGTCCCCATTAGACAAACTAAAGTTGCTAATTGAAACACAGTGCCGGAACAAGAGTTTTTGGAAACTCTTGAGCAATTTAGCAATGTGGCTAAATTTGGTGGAATTCCTCAGATTGAGTGTGGTAGCACAGATGGTCAACGCATCAATATTTGACTTCTCTATTGTTACAAGTAGAGGGAAATGCCTCCTGTTAACCACAAGTGAGATATGAAGGGAGTTTGTGGAACTGAAATTCTCAGAACCAGAGTGATTTGCCAGATTGAGAGAGGGATAGTACGGTACTGCTAGCTGACCGAGCACCCAGGAAAGATAACAGGAAATGTCCATGCTGGACATAGTCTGCATCAGGAAATTCGGCTGTTGAATTTAAAAATGAACATCTTATTCAGGCCATTTGATGGTTTGGAAGTTCTATGAAGTTGGCAGTCCAGGTCAAGAGGTTTCAAATATGGTATTTGTGCCCTTGGTCAGCTGTTCTGTCATAGATGCAGAGTGTAGCGTAGGGAATAAGGAATTCTTGCCTTAATCACTCATCTGCTAAGAAGGGAGAAAAGCTGGCAGCCACATGTGGGTCTAAGAACAGTTCTAGAATCTTCCCCCACTGACTTTCCTGGCAGCTGGGAATTAATTCTCTTTGAACAACATCACAGTGGCTGGGGAATTCTGGGAGTTGAAATCCACCCCCCACCCCCCCATTTTAAAGTTGCCAAGGTTGCAAAACACTGATCTAGAAGGCTACAGGTCCAGCACTTTTCCATTACAACACATAATTTTTGTTTATTTAGTCGGATCTGATTCAGTTCCTGTATACTGAGGCTCTTTCCATGTAATAGGTCAAGGCAGTTCCTGATTGATTTTGGAGCACAAACTTGCTGCCTACTTTTAAGAAATAATGTCTAAGAGGCACCATCGTCTGAAATGGGCTACCCCCATATGTTGATCGAAGGATGTGTTGCAATCCCCACCTAGGTATCCCCAGTCCTGAGTGAATGAGGAAAGAGGAAGCTACATAATTGTTACAATAGTGTATCTTGGACATGGTTACATTTTTTCCCCATGCAGGTTAAGAGGACTTGTTGTTAGTGTTGCTTTTTGCCTTGTAAACTGCAGACACAAGGATACAGCTATAATAGTCAGCTTTGCATTATCATTTTGAAATGGGTATTCTCGAAACTTCTTAATAAGGGAATTAATATTTGATGCAGATACATAATGTTCAGCCAGCAACAAATGGCAGATGCTAGTGTGTACTTCAGCTAAAATTTCATAACCCTTAATGGGAAAGTTGGCTGGGAAGACGATGCTTCCAGCCCTAAATATTCTTTTGAGTTTAATATGCAAAAGTGATACAGCAGTCCTTTAAGCTGTGTTTTTTTTCATCCATATTGTACTGCAGTCAATATGTCATTTGTTCTGTTCTTCACCTTATGTGACCCGCTTTAATTGGGTGCCACAAAACTTGGGTTATAGAAAAAATGAAAAGTCATTTTTTTCGGAGGTTGATCTGAACTGTAAAGTCAGGCAGTGGTGTCAGTTTATACACACCTTTAGCCGTCTGATCTAAGGCAAGATTTGCATGTGGGAAAAAGCTGAAAGAAAGTCTTAATTTGTGTGCTTATGTGGTGTTTTGGTGGTTTTTTTGGCTCAGACCACGGGGCAGCCAGCTTCTTGAATGCTCTCTTGCCATTTCTTGTGAATAAGGAAATTCATTCACAATTGGTAAACAAACTTTCCAGATCCCCTTTGATTATTTGTCTTGTTCATAATTCTTAGTCTAAATACACATCGCATCATTCAGGCATGCCGCTATAGGTAATCCTCGACTTAGTACCACAATTGAGCCCAAATTTCTGTTGCTGAGACATTTGCTAGGTGAGTTTTGCCCCATTTTATGACCGACCGTGCCACAGTTGTTAAGTGAATAGTGATTCACTGTTAAGTTAGTAACACGGTTGTTAAGTGAATCTGGCTCCCTCGTTGACTTTGCTTGTCAAAGGTCACAAAAGGGGATCACAGGACCCCGGGGCACTGCAACTGTCATAAATATGAGTCCGTTGCCAAGCGTCTGAACTTTGATCACATGACCATGGGGATGCTGCAATGGTCATAAGTGTGAAAAACGGTCATAACTCACTTTTTTCAATGCCGTTGTAAATTTGAATGGTCACTAAATGAACTGTTGTAAGTTGAGAACTACCTGTGTCTAGTCTTAAGCATTGAGATCCTGTGCTTTCAACTGGGTGTGGTATCATGAAGTTTGACCTAGTTTGGGAGCCAGTTCCTATTTTTTTTTTTTTTTGCTACTGCGTGAACCTTTTTATACTCGAAGTCCAGTAAGGATATTTTTTAAAAGCAAATGAGAAATAGCAGGAAATATACTACCCATTTATCATAAAACCAGTTCATGACCCTCATGGTTTGTTTGTTTTCTAGCACAAGCTGAAAATGAGCAGGTAGCACTTTAAAACGTTTCACATTCTTTCTTTTTAACAGTCCTGTTATACTGACCAGCAATCCTGCTGATTCAGGTTAGAAGTGAATTGAGTGCTTTTGGCTTCTACCTAGCCCTATGCTAGAGAAATCAAAATATGATGCCAAAAATCTGGAAATAGATACCTTTATTAAGCATGCATCTGAAAACTAGAAGTATCTGCTGCAAACTGTTAGGTTGGTTGCAAAGCTGGGCTGGCTGCAATATGGTAAATGGAATAGAAAATGGACTTCACATTAATCCAAAATAATTGCAACCAATATTGGTGCTCCTGTTAAGCTAGCCTATGGTTTGCTAATACATCAAAACTAAGTCATGGTTTGCTTCAGCGCAGTCTAATAGGCTGAGTTTCATGCAACATCTGAAGCCGAAATCAGGGTGCATTACAGCTTTAACCTGTCACAAAAGCCTTCAGCTAATCTTCTTGCCATAGATTATATTACAAGTAGTTCTCATTTACAACTATTCATTGAGTGATTGTTCAGAATTATGATGGCGTGGAAAAGGGAGACTTATGACCATTTTTTGAAGTTGTAGTCATTGCGGTGTTCCCGCAGTCATGTGATTGTGATTTGGGCACTTGGCAACCGATGTTTGTTACAATAGCTGCAGTGTGCTATGGTTACAAGATCATAGCAAGCTTCCAACAAGCAAGAGTGAAACTGGCAGGAAGCCACAAACTGTAACAATCCTAGGTGATTTGCCAACAATCACAACCAGAACTGTTGTCATAAGTCAGTTCGGTCATGTGATGTTTTGCTTTATGATGGCATCACTTAGCAATGGACTTGCCAGTCCAAATTAAGCAAGGACTATCTGTATATACAATATAAGTCAGTGGACACACTAAGTATAGTTTAAATTATTCCCCCCAAGATACTACAAAAAATGTCTTGTTATCCTTTGAATGTGATAAGCTTGCAAATGATTTTCAGGATAGATGAGCTGTAGTGTCTATGGAGATGGAAGGGACAAACTTTTAAGTTGCAAAAGGCTCTTCAATGGGATGCATGATATGACAGTTATATTATAAATACTCTAATGATTGATTGTTGGGCCAGATTTTTTTTATTATTCTTTATGGACTCAGAATCCTAACACAATATTGAAACTGGCCGTAATGCATAGTAAAATGGTTTCTTAGCTTTCTACATATAATCCTTGTTTACCAACTGCTCACTCAATGACCGAAGTTACCACGATGCTAAAAAAAAAAATCAAGTTACAACTAGTCCTCAAAGTTGCACCTGTTGCAGCATCCCTGAAGTCACTTGGCAACTTTGCTACAGCCACAATAACTTGTGGTTTCCCATGGTCATTGACATTTGCGAACTTCGCTGCCAGCTTCTGATAGGCAACGCCCATGGGGAAGTTGGCAGTAAGTCACAACTTATGGTCACATGATGTCACCCATACTAAACCAGAGTGGTTTGCTAAATGAATGCAACAAAAAAGCAATGTTGTAAGTCAGGCACAATCACAAGATGTCTCGGTTTATGACAGCGTTCTTTAGTGAAGGTGATTTGGGTCCCAGTTGTGGATATTAAGTGAGAACTACTGTATGTTCTACTGATGATGCCAATAGAAACCTTCATAAGACCTTAGACCAAGAACAGACACAGGAGACCAAAAACCAGCCCAAGCTGCTTCTGCTTCTTCCTAAATGAATATGACACAGATCAAACTAAAATATTTTCACTCACATTGATCAGCTGAATAGTTGATTTCAAAGAAAGAAGAAGAATTTTTTGTAGGAAATGCAACAAATGTGCCCCTGCTGATAACACTGGCTGCTTGGGTGACTTGAAATGGCAGACTTTCCTTCATTACAATCTTTCCTTTTTGCCAAGGCCCGAATAATTCGGGAAAACAAAATCTTGTCAACGATGCTCCATGGGGACGCAGCTAGGGCACGATCCACAAGGTGATAGTAATATATTAACTTAAAAGCATGTGGGAAAGCATATGAAATGCAAAGTGTGCAAACACTTAGTCCTTTGGAATGCAGCCACAAACGTTGGTTCATCTTTGAATGTGACTTGAAAGTTATATCTTGATTTTCAGGCAGATAAACTAGGAAATCTTGTATGCTGGTTCTCTGACTGGGCTGTATTACGTTTCATCCAGTTGCTGATTCTACAGGGAGAATATTAAGCTAACCAACCCCAGCACTAACATAATTTTAATTGTTGTTAATAACTGCAACTTAAAAGAGTGGCTCTTCCAGCTTTCTAAAGGACCTGGGGGGAAAGAAAGAATCCTTTTAGAACTTCACAAGATAAGACTCAAAATGAAGAAGTAGAGCAAGATGGGAAAGACTCTGAAATGTGATGTGTTCATTCTAAGATTGAGAGCCAGTTTGGTCTATTGGTTAAGGCATCAGATTAGAAAGCAGGAGACCATGAGTTCAAGTCCCATCTTACCATCACGAAAGCCAGCTGGGTGACTTTGAGCCAGTCACTGTCTCTTAGCCCGGCCCACCTCATAGGGTTGCTTTTTTGTGGGGAAAATAGGAGGAGGAAGGTGTGTTGGCGGGATACAAATAAATGGGGAAATGAAGCTGATGGCACAGTCAAGCTAAGCATGCAACAACATGTATTTTAATCAGATGGTTTATTAATTGGGCGTTCTTTGCCCCATGGCAAAGAAGAGCACGAATCGTTTGAACTGCAGACTCTCCCAATAACCCAGTGGAGAAATTGGCAGAGGCAGAAACAGGGATACAGTGGGAAAAGAACGAGACTACATGGACCTCATTGTCCTGGACATGAACCAAAAGGTGGACAGCAGAATCCAGAAGACTGCTCATAGGCTACTTTGACTACTACAGTGCCCAGAATGTTTGGTCAGATTAACTTGATGGGCAGGTTTAATCTGGAAAAGCTGGTATGGTGCATCCAAGAAATTTGAGAGGACCTTGTGAAGACTTCCTTTCTTGAGAAGTGAAGAAACAGAGGGGGATTGGCTTGTTTGCTGAAGTCTTACGTTTTGGAACAGGAGTCCAGCGTTTTGGCACTCTCAAATGATGTGCACAGCACTCTGTTCCAGTGGGGAGGGGGACAAAGTAGGAATTTCATCAGCTCTTGCTGTTAGTTACATTTGTCAGAGATTCACACACACCCCATTTCCTTTTGAATTATTCTGTGTTTTTTTTTCTTCCTTCTGTGTGTCTTTCAGATTTACAGGCCTTTCCTTCTGTCCCCAAATGCCTCAGATTGCAGAACCAGTCAATCCCTGGAGTAATTTATTTCCATTTTTCTTTATCTGCTTCATATGGAGTGTTTAGAATAGAATACAGGACAACCGAGTTGGATGGGACTTTGGGGGTCTTCTAGTCCAACCTAAGCTTGATCAGGAAGACCCTATATCATTCTGCACAAACAGCTGTCCAATCTCTTAAAAACCTCCAGTGATGGAGTACCCACAACTTCTTGAGGCAAGATTCAGTGTTCTCATTCCCAGGAAATTTCTCCTTAATTCTACGTTGGATCTCTCTTTAATGAGCTTCCACCCATTACTTCTTGTCCTGCCCTCAGGTGCTTTGGTGAGTAGGTCAACCCCCTCTTCTCTGTGATAGCCCATCAAATATTGGAAGGCTGCTATCATCATCAACATTTATAATGTTATTGTTTCCTAAAACAAATCCGTACAATCTCCATATGACAGATATGACTTACAGCCATTTTGGAGCTCAGAAGCTGAAACCTAACTAAAATCTGAGGTGTCTCTGATTTGCAAAATAATCTCTTATCTGCTTTTCTTTCATTTTAACCTGTAACTGCAGTGGGTTTAATCTAAAGAAATTGGGCATTTACCTTATCTTTTTCACCAGTTTGTGGCTTAGGAATATGTTGGAGAAACCTAGAATTTTGGGTTGATTTACACCATGATTCAGATAATTTGGTTTTGTCTGATATAATATGTGAGGCTGCCTTTGAAGGTTCCTAGAACCTACAGCTGGTTCAGGTACAATTCAAAGGATTGGTTTTGACATTTGCAGCCCTTAAAGAGTTGTCTGCCATATACCTACACAGACACCTTTTCAAGGTAGAACTAACTTCTTGAGTATGATCACTTCAGATGAAATGCTGTGAATTCCCATTTAATGAGAAGTGAGGTCCCTGGGAGCCAGTACCAAAAAGCACCTTTTCCTGGAATTTAGATCAGCAGCTAGCTTGGATATTTTTTTGTTTTTTGAAAGGCAGGCAAGATGAAATTATTTTAAAGTAGTTAAAGTTACTCTTTGCGGATCGACAACCTCCGATGTTTAAAATAATAGCAGAAATCAACTTGATCTTTTATTGTGTTTTTATTTTTTTTAAGGGCCATTGTTTTTGTGTGTTTATGATGGTAAACTGCCAAGAATATTTGGATTCTGACAGTACATAAATAAATAGTTAGACAATTAGATTGTTTTTCCCTTTTGGACTATTAATTTTCATAGATTACAAAACTGAACTAGCAATAGCACTTACGCTTATATACCACTTTACAGTGTTTTAAAGCCCTCTCTAAGCAGTTTTACAGAGAGCCATCTTGCCCCCAACAATTTGGGACCTCATTTTATCCTCCTCGGATGGATGGAAGGCTGAGTCAACCTTGAGCCTGGTCTGGTGGGATTTGAACTGCCAAATTTGCAGTCAGTCAGCAGAAGTAGCCTGCAGTACTGCACTCTAACCCCTGCGCCACCGCGGCTCATCTAATGCATATACTTCAATTATGGCAAACATATTTAACCTACCATTTTCTAACACTCCCTGCAAAAAAAAAAAAGTCCCTTTTGGGGTACTTTTTTTGGATACGTTTTGGGCCGGGATGGTCTTCTGCAACCCTCTGCCAGCGAAAATGGAGATTGGGAGCCCATTTTCGCTGGCAGGCACTCAGGCCACCACAGGCCCGAATGACATCAAACTGGGCACACTCACCCTGGCCACGCCCATCCCCGGCCCCCCCCCCCGGTCAAACACAACCCTGATGCGGCCCTCACTGAAATCGAGTTTGACACCCCTGATGTAATGTGTTGGGGGTAAGGAAGTATGTTATCGCTCCTATAAAATGGTCTTGACTCTTTTATTCCCCAGACTGAATTCCAATCTGAGCTGTCGAATGCTGGGGAGAAGCTCATAGTCGTTGACTTCACTGCCACATGGTGTGGGCCGTGCAAAATGATCAAGCCTTTCTTCCATGTAAGTAATTTGGATTCCTTCAACATTTTGTTTATAATAACGCATGAGGAGAGCAGGATGTTATAGGTGGGGATTCCTTGGCAACAAGGTTACCTGAAAGAGATGCGTAAGAATTCTTGAACCTAGAGGGGTTGACATATTTATGTGCTCATGCTTACCTTGTGAGATTTGTCCGTGCTTTCATGAAAAAGGGATTGTTGTCTTTTCCAAGCCGTCAGTGACAACAGCACTGATATACAGAAACAATGACACATATCAGTCAAGTTTACTTTGTTGTTTTTTTTTGTCAGGCTCACATGCCGTTCCAATCGTAATTCCTTAATTCCTTTAATTCAGATTAAAACAATCATCATCATTAGGTCCTGTACTATTACTGTCTTATTAATGTTCTGTTAAAGGCCCTTGGAACTATGCCAAAGATGACCAAAACGGCTGAAAATACTTCCTGCCCAATGTGCTCTGCACAGATTAAAACAATAGTATAGCAATACAAGTTAAATCAGTAAAATATAATTTCCAGAGTACTGGCGCAGCTTTATTAGGAGCCACTCAAAGGACATAAAAGTATATGCAAGTTTCAGATGTTTCAGTACTCTTTCAAGTACTGAAAATGTTAACCAAAACAAATAATGGGGAAGGAACATTCTTTTACAAAAATTACACCACATGTTACATTGCTACAGTCTTGTGACAGAGTTATAACTAAATTATGGTACAAACCATAGACCGGAATGCTTTTTCTTTGCTATATATGTGAGGCAGGCTTATTATACAAAATATGCACTTATGTGTTAACCCTAATATTTACAAGTTATCTACTTATACGTGCCTAATGATGTAAATGACCGTGTTAGATCTGTAAATGAGAAGTGACGGTACTTAATCAGGTTATAATAGTTCATCTCTTAGGTAAAGACAACAAATCCAAATGCTACATCGTTCAACCTTTTCCAGCAAAGGCAACCAGATATAATTATTTTATTCTTTTAAACGTGGTCAAACAAGTCACTCTTATATACACTTTCCTGAATTTTTAAATTATTCTTTAACCTCTTCAAAAAAAGCCCCAGAGGTAGCTTACTGATCATTTGTGCTTCAAAGTGAAAAATCTTTTAGAAATTTAGCAGGTTTCTTTTGTATCAATAAATAAAAAATATATTTTTGTTTCACTTCTAAAAAAAGTCCTTCCAAATCTTAGCAGAGCTCTTTTGTATATGCAGAAGAGAAAAAAAAATTCAAATCAATGACCTCATTAATAACTGTTCAATAAGTCATTCATCAGATCCATTTGTATTATATTTAAATCCCCCTTCAAATTAATTTCATAGATGTCCATTGCAGCTCATTTTTGTTTTACAAGTTCATTAGAATATGGTGTTTTCAATTTTATCAGGGATTGTATCAATTCTGTCCAAATTCTGTTCCATTTTCTTTATTCCCTTGCCGTAGTGTCTAAAATTCAAGCATCCTTATCATAAAAAAAGTCTTAAGCAATCTCCATTTTCCCGTGAGAAAATATTTTCTAAATAATTTAGAAGTATAATAATTTTGAATCCTCTGGCCCCTTAATCCATTGTTAACTTTCCAAAATCCGTACACTTATCATCCTCTTTCTACATAGTCCAAAAGAATTTGTATATCTTTTTTAAAAAATTATATCAAACTTGCACCGCCTTTTAAGGGGATGGAAACTCATTCGATGAATCTAGTAGAACCTTGCCAGTCTGAAAAAGTCTTAATCTTTCCAATATAAAAAAGTTTTTTTAAGAAATCCAGAAAAGTGATTAAGATATAAGGCTTGGTTGAGCCTAATATCCACAAAGGCAGTTTGGCGAGAATGAGCTTGATGTAATCCTGATTTCTAGCCATTCTGCTCATAAGGTTTTCAAAAAAAAATGGCATTTTCCATGGACTACTCATGAGGATCGCCTGTCCAGTGTCATATAGATGCTTGACCAACACACAGCCCATGGGCCGAATGCGTCACGTGCTTGTCCCACCCCTGCCGGGGGGGGGGGGGAGTCCTGATACATGACGTGACGCCGCCATGACACTGCGAGTTTGACACCCATGCTTTTGACTATCTCTCCTTTGTTCCAGAAAAATTATGGCTGATATCCAACATCTAGCCACGATTCCCTTTGCAAAATCTGTCTTGCTAGCTACAAAAGCCAACAAGACATCAACTCGCCATGCTGCTCTTAAAAAGTCAGCATTGCGCCACAGTTCTTAAGGACTGGAAATTCTTCTTTTACCAGGGCTTTCATATCTGTTAACTTTTCAATTAGCCGTATATTATCCTCCTCTCTCCAGCCCTTATACTTCAGTAGGCCCTGCTGTAATTAAATTAGCTTTGTGGTTATTCGCTTACATTGAGTTGTTTTTGTTTTGTTTTGTTTCTCAGGTCTTATCAGTGTGTAGGAGGGTTGCTCCTACAATTAACTTACAGCTGGCTATAGCAGTCTGCATCTTTGGGAATTGTGAGGCTCTGCTACTCCTTACTCAGCTGTGGTAGCTTAAGTGTCTCCAGACCAGTTTAGTGTCACCTTATCCAGACACAATTGGCTGCTTCTTTAGTTCTCCAACTTAATTTCTTTTCTGTCTTCCACAACTTCCACATCCTGTGTCTTCGGAGTTTCTTTTTTAAAATCTCCATACAGTTCAAAGCATGGTCCTTTACTTTCTTAAAATCCCAGGGAACATAAAACCATGACAAAGGAAAACACACAGCGACTTTTGAGTTTTTCCTTCCACGAGTCTGGAAATTAAAGTCCATCTCAGAATAAAGATTATAGATTTGATGATTCAGTCAACGTTAGAAATTATCTGAGTCAAATAAGATAGAGCACATAGGGAGCAAAAGTAAAACTAACCAGCCCCACAAGTTTTAAAAGAACCAGAGCTAAATAAACATGTCCATTAAAACATGTTTATAATAAGGTGGGGACTGAAAAAAATGTAAGCAGTATTGCAGCATCTGCAATCCTATGGATTTTTCTGGCCCCATCGAAGGTAAAAGCAATTTAGGTTCTTGATCTTAGATGCTGCAATAATCTTGAATGACTACATTCCTTGTCTGGGACACAACCCAATTCTGAACTGCAGTCTGTTTCCTTTCAAAAATGAACAAATCTATAACAACAGGTCATATATTCATAAGAGCTGGTGGAATTATTATAATTCCTTATCTTGGTTACACTCTTGGCGACATGGAGTGGTACTTTATGGCTAGTCCGGTTATTTGATGTAACAGTAAGGCAGAAAAAATGGGCTTTCAGTGTATGAAAGCTATAATAGGAAACAATTTTCTCCTATTCCATCCTGGGCATGTCACATTCTATCTTTTGCTCACTGGGCAGAATCCGGTTCATTTCACTAGACAAAAGGCAAAGAGAGTTTGGCCTTGGAGTAAAGTTTATCTTCTAACGTAGACATCCTTCAAAACTGCATGTCCTCTTACTTATTGTGTCTTGGCAGTTGTCAACCAGTAGCTTGGTAATCAAAGCAGATAATAACTGTAGGAACCTATAAATCCAATCAATCAATCAAGTAAATAATGCATCCTGAATGTTCTCCTCAGTCTCCTTAGCATTGTGCATTGCCTTAATTTCAAGCACAAAAAAGATGTTTGGTGCCCAACCCTAGTTTCTCTTGGGCTTTAGGCATTGCAAATGATTTAATTTGGCATCAACAGGAGCTTTCATCCCACCATGTGTTTATTGTTTTAGGGTAATTGGTCTCCATAGTCTTTGCTGCTTTAATTAATGAAAGTATTTATTTGTCTTCAGTAGATGAAGATGGGTCATTGTTTCTCCCCACACACACACACACCCCAAATTTGGCAGGTTGGTGGTTTTTCTCCAAAATGGTGGGTAGACAGGTTCAGAATTCCTTTAAAAACAAGGCTGGGACTTGCATTTAGGTTTGAGGTTTTGTCTACTTGTTCCCAATACTTGATGGTCTCTTTCATACCCTGGCTGTGGATGGAAATGGATGCTTTCTCCTGAAGTGGAAATGCATAGTATGGCCAACAGTAAGATACGTTGGATGAGAGGTTCAGGAAGATCTAGCAAAGCACAGATGTGTATATTAACCAATTGTGGTTTTAAATTTAAGCTCCTTGTGCCTAAGAAGGGGCAATAGTATTAAGTGCTAATTGAAATCAGCAAGCATACTTCGTTTTCAACAGTTTTTTTTCTTTCTTTCTTAACAGAGCATGGTTGAAAAATATCCAGATGTAGTCTTCATTGAAATTGATGTGGATGATGCTCAGGTAAGTTTTAGAGTAGCACTCCCAATTTTCCCCCAGAAAATCAGTGGCGAAGCCAGCAGGAAAGGCTGCAAGTCATTAGGAAAAGTCCCTCCCACCCATACATTCTACCCTGACCATTTTGGCTTGTGCCATGCCAATCAGTCATGCACTCCCCCCAGCTCACATCACACCTCGTGCACCTTCCCCAGTCTTATCTCGCATACCCTTCCCAATTCAGCCCCTGGCATCACTCAGCAGCTGCCACTTAACCTGCCTGCCATCCTGGGACTTGCAACTTCCTGCTGGTTTCCCCACTGTCATTATGGAAAGCCATCAGGAAGTTGCCTTGCCTAACAACCATGGGATTCAGTTAATGGTAACCAGGACTGAAGGGGTTGCCATTTCTAAGCGATGTGGTTGTGCTGTTCAACTGCTTCATTTAGCGATGGAATTTTGGTCTAATCTAAATTGACATCATAAATCGAGGAAGCCCCATTTATGTTTAAACAGCAGCAGCTTAGTAGCAAATCATTCATCATTCATCATTTATTAAATTTATATACTGCCCCATTCCAAGGACTCGGGGCGGTTTACATTTAAAAGTCTCTTAAAACCATTTTAAAATTAACCCGTAAAATTTT
>JANHFL010004905.1:99956-110046 GCA_032468155.1 Oxyrhabdium leporinum
ATAACTGTTGTGAACCGCCCCGAGTCTTCGGAGTGGGGCGGTATATAAATTAAACTTATTATTATTATTATTATTAAATCGGTTCATGCCAAGTTCGGAGAGAAATTGCTTGGCATCAGCCTGAGGGGGGAAATGGCTGTCGGTAGCCATATGTGCCTCTTGCTAGATGTTTATGGCAGAGGGAGCTTTAAAAACTAGAGGTACAGAAAAAAGGCAGCCAGCCGGGAGCCTCCTGCAAAAACAAACACCTGAGAGTTAAAACTGCACAGCTTGCCAACAGAAAGTATCGGGTATTTCTCAATGGCTTGTGAAATATTTCTAAAAAAAACCTGAACGGGCTCAAGGATCTGATTTAAAGCAACTTCCTAACATTCTTTCCTTTTCGATGTAATAATGATACCCCACAAAGCCATAGCTTTCCTAAGGCTCCTGGGGAAAAATTTCAACCTGGTCCATTTTTGTGGTCTACATGGACAATGCAATTTCTAGCAATGGTCTTAAGCAAATCATTTAATATTCCTGTTAAAGCTGTAATCAACTTAACCATTGGGTGGCAAAGGAACATGCTCACACTTAAAGGGGCTTCTTAAGATGCACACTGTTATCAGGTACACAACAGGCAATGCCATTTGTAGTGCAATTCAGCAAATGCTTAACTGCATTACAATCTAAAATTCCAATGTGAAGTTTGGGATGTTAAAAAAACCTATGTGAAAATGCCAAAAGATGGATTTCAATAGATCTGTCAGTCATCTTTGGAATAAGCATTGGGAGTTAAGAAGCCAACACAGTAGGACATCTGTAAATATTAGACAATTGAAGTAAGGTTGCTTTCCAAACAGATTTCAGACTAGATAGAGATGACCTCTTATTAATTTAACGTTGATTGTAAAATGCAAGGAAAAATGTCCATATCTACGTCCATACGTTTTAGCATAAGATTCAGAGAGAAAATCACTCCTGTTTTGTTTGCTCAAATATTGGGCAAAGAGCTATTTATGTACCGTCTTTTGAAATATTTTTATTTTGTGAAAAGAAATCGCCCCTGAATAAGAGGTTTGTCAACTCAACAATAGCAAAATATAAGCATATTAACAATTTGGGGAACATGAGTGAAAGCAAAACCACATCTCAAACATCCTGCTACATTTTACATAAGCCCAAAGAAATCAAATCCTAAAGCACGGGTGTCATATTGCTGTCACATGACACGTGACTTTTTCCCTTTATGGAGCTGAGGTGGGTGTGGCCTACACATGACACATCTGGCCCGTGGGCCGCCAGCTTGATACCCTTGCCCTAAAGGGTAATTTCTTTTCACAATGTTGGAAATTATCTGTGTGCTTAATTAAATACAGAGCTAGATATAGGCAAAAGTTAAACAAGCTAGAGTTTAGGGCCTCACAAAATTCCAGATTTATTTTGCTGTTGAGAAATCAAGAAAGAAAATGTTTTAAATTGTATCTGATGTCAGCTTTCTGATTTTGCAAATGAGTATTATTACTTATTAAAAATGATCCTGGTTATTTTGTCAGCATTGCGTGTACGTATGAAATGTAGCTTAACATTATTTTAAAAATTACACTTAAGTATTCTTTCCAAGGCCAAACGGGTGTAATGTTTTAGCAAAGGCCTCTGGTTTTACATAGCTCACCAAGTCTAAATCTGGCACCGGTTAAATAGACAAGGATTTTATTTCAAAAGTCTTCATGTGTTGGTTATGGAAGCCAGGTGATAGCAACTCTTGAATGCATCGGAGAGATTGTCTACTGGGACAGAACCTTGTTCAACCACCAGGTATGCAGATCTGTCCCAGTGCAAGCCAACTTATAGCCTCAGGTGTTATATGCAGTAAAAAAAACCACCAAACAGGCCATCAGAGTTACGCAGACATAGAGAATTACATAGTTTACAAGAACAACTTTCTATGATATTGCTATCGTTATCTCTTTAGAAAGTAACTCACATTTGTTTTTTCTTAGTAGTATCTTGGTAATTTCTCTAAATTATTATAGAGTTTGCAAGCTGACCCAAAACCAGAAGGCTTGCTTAAATGCCACAGCAATAAATACGTTCCATCATCTGTTATGGGTTAAGGTTGGTAGTAACAAATCTACTGCCAAGTTTTAATTAGCTAGTATTTTTTTCAAAAAAAAATAAAAATACCAGTCTGATCTACAACCATGCACTTAGGGGACACAGAAGCAGCCACAGCCCGAGTTAGAAAAAATAAGTAAGTCTCGGAAGAAAACAGACATTTCTCAAGCCAAACAGTTATAATTAACAATTATAATAAACACTTAGAATTGTGTAAGTTAACCTTTGAAATAAAAACTTTTAGCTACAAATTGAACAACTTTCATAGCTGCTGAAAAATGTGCTAGTTCTCCCCCTAGTGGTCAAACATTAACACGACTCAGTTTGGTTTATTAGAATAATAAATACAGAGCTGGCAATTGTGATGTATCTATGAGTACCGGGGTGGGGCAAGGTGGAGTAAGCAGGAATATTTGCCTTATTTTTGTTTGGTCCATTTAGTCCCCAAGTTGGCCCCTACTGTATTCATCCAAATGAATGAGCAGATCAGGGCAGAAAGAATACAGCTTATCTATTCTTATTAGAGCAGAATGAAGTAATATGTAAGAAAGTCTGTTTAGGTAATTTAGAAATACAAACAGTTGGAATAAGAGAAGCTGCTAAATTCTAACACTAATTAGAATTAGGAAAAAGAAAACACCGCAGGGAGAAGAATGACTTTTTCCCAGCTCTGAAAATGAATGGGAGGCAGTTTTCTAATATAATTAAATTGTACTACCCAGATACATAGGAACAACTGCACCTCTTCTCTACGGTGCTTTTATGGGTGTTGGAACAGACAATTCTCCCCCTTTTTTTTCTTTAACAAACAAACAAGAATTTTATGGCAATATCTATTATTTGAACTACAAACTATTGTTTCCCTCTCACTTTTTGGAGTTACTGCTTAATCATATATTTAGGTACCGGTATATCTAATCATCTAAACTTAGAGCAGGTGAAAATTCTTCCCCTAAGCAAGTATCACGTGTGAGATCGACTACCAGAAATGTGTCTGAATTGATATACAAAGTTATTGATTTTAATTAATTAATTTAGACTCAAGCGTCACAGGTTCTAAAAACCGTAGGATCACAACGGGGGCCATGATTTCAAAAGTTCATTTCCAGAAATTCTCCTGACACAGATTTTCAATTTTCCTTCAAGTTAACAAGAGATTTAGGGAACTGGTGTCCAAACCATTAAAACTGAGAAAAATATAACTCATGCTTTTAAGGATGCTTCTTTTTTTTTTTTGCATTTTACGTGGCTGGCATTCGAATAGTTTGAACGCGTGATGATCGTAAGAAATAGAAAATTGCTAGTTAAATAGTGTTACAGCTGTAATTATAGAGCAACATTGACAAAACTGTGTAAGTCTGTTGAGCAATCAACCATCAAAGTGTTTCAAAGTATTTTAAAGCATTATTTAAGCTACTTTTCATTAACATGATGGATTATGTACTATGCAGAACCATTAACTTTTATCGCCCCAACCATGGCAGCCAAAATTGCTGGAGGACTGGAATTGTACTCTAACCGGTCTAACTGGAAGACAATACACTAAGGAAGGCAGAAAGTTTTCAGAGGTTACAATCCAAGTTATCTATATCTAATGTTGTTGGCTCTAGTTCACCAAATGTCGTACAGGAATACATTCAGATTTAATTCAATATATTATTATTTTTTGCTATTGAACAAATCATTAACTCTCAAATCTTACACTTCTGGTTTTTTTATGGCTATTGTATAAAAAAAAAATCCAAGGAATTCTTAAAAATATAAATGAAGCAAGAAACCTTAGTTCAAGGCTCCATTTTGGTTGTATTTCTCCCTTTCAAGGACACAATGAATACAGAATGCCCCAAAGTAAATACTTATTGAACTAAAAAGGAATACAAGAACAAAGGCAGAATCAGAAGTGCTTGAAATGCTGAGCTGATCTGCTTAGTAGGGAAAAGCAGTAGTTTCCCTCCAGATTCCTTAAATGTGTCAAGAATTTATTTCAGAACTGGTCAGTAAAAAAAACAAAAACCTACAGTAACCTATAGTTACTATTTGCTTGCTTAAATACTTTATACTAATTTATCTTGAAGAAGATTCCCACAGTACAAAAAACAACAAAACAAGGTTAGGTGACAATGAGAAGTTTGGCATGAGCTAAGACATGACATAAAGAGTAGCTTATCACACACACAAACCAAACATTTTGAGAAATCAAGGAATTACCTGGCTTTTCATTCTTTTTTAAAGGAAAAAAAGTAAACAATACTGGATACAAACTTGGGGAATCGTAAGTTTCTTTCCTCTACCATCCCAAAGTTGAAGTCAGGGTATGCACCATATCCATAGGTTAGATTAGAAACATTATTTTACAAATATTCTATACATTTCCAATATATTATATGGAGACCATAGCAGCTCCTGTTTCTACATTAAATTAAATATTTCCCATTCTGCACAAAAAGCTCACATTAAAGAGATGCTACAGAATCCAACAGGTATCTTACATCAATCATATTCCCTTTCTATACGTCAAGGGAAGCAAAATCAGGACGGCTTGAAGATGCTTGTTTCATGATCAACATACCTTATCCTGACCGATAACAAAAAGGAAGAGCAAGTTGGCACCCTGCATTTAAGAGTCTTTATTTTTATTATGATTTTAGTGTTCCATTCATCAATTCCATTTAATATAAAGTGGGGTCCAAGAGAAAAAAGTGCTCTTGTTTTAACTTCCATCATCCGAAGTTCACAGAATAAGAATGTTCAAGATGGTTTGGTTAAAAAGTGGTAAAAATGTACAGTTCAGAATTAGCACACTTGGTGTTCCTCCAGGAGAGGAAAAAAAAATCTTACATCAAGGTGTATAGTAAATCTTCAGTATAATTAGTGGTAGTGATTCTGGGCATTTGTGAATGTCCATGGTGCAGGGAAGAAATTCAGAAAAAAGCTGCAGCTTATTTGGTCTCAGTCTTATCTTGTAACAGTGGTATAATAGACTCCCACGCCGTAAGGCACTATTTGAACCAAAGAAACAGATACAACAATTAATTAACCATGCCATTTTAAATCAAGTGGTCATAATAATAGTCTTAAAATAATGTCATTTAAAACTTAAGCGGTCTTAAATAACACAATTTGTGAATTAAACAATCTTATCAATATCTGCATTTCTAACACCGCACCTTCAAAGGCACGATTTTATGGTAACCATTTTCTCTACTAAAGATCACCATATACACCTTGTAGATTGTCTTACTTTATGTGGGATATCTCATATCCTTTCCAAATCTAGCACCTTCCAGCTGCAATGGAGCTTATCTTCTCAAGATTTCCTACCTATCAAAGGTTCACGTACTTTTGCCACACACAAATTTGTAGCTTCGGATCATTTTCCTCAATAAATCATAGAACAAGTATGTTTTTGACTCATTTGTTTAATTGGGTTTTCTTTATCTAGTTTTAGAACTTGTTGGGAGGACAGATCACATTTTGGGTGATATTTGTGAACTAAAATTTGGAAATTCAAAAAGATTCATAAGACTTTTTAGAAGCATGATAGGTGGGAGCTTGGCCAGAGTGAACAAACACGAAAGTGAAGAGGGAAGAAGGAACAAGGGAATTATGTGGAAGAGACACTGGGAAAGAGGATGGGAAATATACAGTATTTATTTCTTTTGTAATAAATCAGTATAAGATGATATTAATGAAAGTTAAAAAAAATGTGTCATAAGTACCGGTATATGGCAAAAAGCCCATGTGGAAAGAAGCCCTGACAAATTAAAAAGATCTACAAGCCTTATGTACAGGGTAAAAAAATTACTTACCTAGATATGGTTTCACATAATTGACAACTCATTCAACTTTACACTAATGAACTTGTTTGCATTTCCAATAGTATCTGGGTTAGTTGGTAATAGCACTATTGCTCTGAAAGTTTTGATACTTTTAAGATCCTACTTAATACCTAGCACTGGATTTTGTTTAGGTCCATCAATATCTATTCCAGCTGCTTGATTCCTAAATTATCTCTGCCATTTTTAAAAGGATAAACCTTTACAGCAACAACAGCATGCAAAAATATTTTGAGCTGTGAAATTCTTCAAGAAAACTAAGGATTAAAACTTTCTGAAAATGGGGGGAAAATGGATTGGGCGGCCCCACAATGCCAATACTGACTGGCAGGTCTCAATCGTTTTAACATACACAGGTGTCTTTCTGACCAGTGTTAACATGTAATTTCTGCAAGGTCCAGAACAGATTTAATGGTGGCCTTGCAAATAGCTTTTGGTAGTCCTCTATAACCTGACGACCTCCAAATGTGTTGGAAGGACAATTCTCAGAATTTGCAGCCAATCTGGCTCATGATATTAAAGGTTAACCTATGCTATTGCGTCACTTACTGGCAAACTACAAGTGTAATTCCCTGCTCTATCTCTGCGGACAAGATTCGGTCTCGTCAATGGAAATATAAAACTACTAAAGCTTTAACAAGATTAGTGCACCCAGGAAGAAAGAGAGAGCAGTTCTAAAGCTTATTGCATCAGCTTTGTAATCAACCGGTATCAGCAACTTAATTACATTCAATTGCTTTCCTGCATTTAGTGGCAAATTTAGAGCATTACCTTCTCGTAATATTGGATGTTTTTGTCTGCCATTCCCATCAGCAGCTGCCTAAAATCTTGCCGCTTGTTGTTTTGCCATCTGTCCATGTCAGCCTTCAGATCAGCATTGAAGCACTCTACCCGGTCTTGACACTTTTCAACATCTGTGGGCATCTGGAAACCAAAAAGGAAGCAATGCTGCGGAAATAAGTTCTGAAAGCTTTTTAGACATCAAAAGATGCCTCTCACTGAGAAGAATCAGAAATACCTTCCAATCTCTCACAGAGAATTTAACTAATGTCTGCTGCAGAGTTCATAAAGTTCCACTCATACAGTCTACTACATGGGTCTCAAACTCGTTGTGTCACGTTGCTGTCACATGACGTTTCGCCACATTTTCTCCATTTGTGGAGCTGAGGTGGGCATGGCCTGCACATGATGCATGCGGCCCACAGCCCGCCAGTATGACACCCTTGGTCTACTCTATCTGCATATGCACTCAAATCATTATACTGGTACATCGGTATTCAACTGCTTCAAAACTCATTGAATTTGGTACTCAACATATTTTGACACGAAAATGTCCCAGTACTCGGCATTTGTTTAGTACGTGGCGTGCTGTGATAGGAAGAGAGGGATGGCTGCAGAGAACAGACAGGAAGTCAGCCATGCTGGGAAGATCACTGCAAAAGGAAGCAGGGGACGGCCGCAGAGGGTGGTTAGGAAGTCAGCCATGCTGGGATGGTCACTGACAGGGGAAAGGAACACACAGAAAGTTCTTCCCAGCCAAAACAAAGAGTCACGTGGTAAGTCATATTGTTTGTTTTGGACTCGTCATTTTTAGTACTCGCACCTCCTGAAACCAATTTACAACATGTACAGAGGCACCAGTGTACTTACCATGATAGCCAATCATATAATGGTCAAGTACAAAGTATAAATAAGGGCTGTACACATTAAGGATCTTTTTCTTTCTTAGCTATAGAAATATCAAGAAATTCTAAGTTAAGGTACCGAACAATGTATTAGATTTTAACCAAGGTTTGGTTATAATGGATATAAATTTCTCAGCACAGTTCTAAAGTATACTGGGTAGCCTTGTGTGAATTTTTATTTCAACATGAGATTTTTCAAAGAACAAAATGGAGTTATTGCTGGATGTAGTCCTGGCAGAGATTATCAAGCTGTTGCACAAGGAATTTGATAAATTAAATCCAGTGAAGCTGGATTTTTAAGCCTGTAGGTTCTTGGGCAAGAACAAATAGCAACAAAGCAAACTCAGAACACTTATCAAGAATAAACTGAAGGAGATGTGATATTATGTGTAGAAATGAAACCAGTAATTCCTCATCTCCTATACTTCATCACCCAGAATGCATCAACTATTTGTGCGCATATTGCGCTTCTCTTCACCCATCAGGACAGTTTTATAATTAGAACAGATAATGCTAATTATAATTAAATAAATTAACTAATTAAACAGAATGGAGATACTATATTTCATAAAAATTCTTATTTTCAAAATAACCTGACCCTCAGCCTCAGTTAAATAGGAGTTGGTATTGAATTGAATTAAGATGCTACTACCCAATGAATAGCAAAAGATATTGGAAAGCTTCAGTAAAATAAACTATTGAACAGACCCCACATTCTATTTAAAACTTCTCCCCCATAGCAAACCTTGGGACGGTCTTCTCTCTTGAGGGCCACAGCTTCTAATTTGGCTTCATATTCTGCTTGAACATGATCTCTTTTCTTCAACACATTCTAAGAAGGGAGAAGAGAGAAAGAGGTGCTGCAATTAACTAAAGGAACTGTAAAAAAACAATGGTGTCTTTTTATACTGCAGGAAAGCTGCCGTTTTTCTAGATCTCATATTCTGTATAGCATAATCCATTTGAAACCACCGTGGTTCAGAAAAATAATACAGGCAGTCCTTGACTTCCAAGCCTTTGTTTTGTGACCAAAGTTACAACGGTACTGAAAAAAAGTGACTTATGACCCTTTTCATATGACCACTGCAGCATCCCCATGGTCACTTGATCAAAATTCAGATGCTTGGTAACTAGCATGTATTTATGACAATTGCAGTGTCCCAGGGTCATCTGATCATCTTTTGTGATCTTCTGACAAGCAAAGTCGATGGAAAGCCAGATTCACTTACCGACGTGTTCCTAACTGAACAACTGCAGTAATTCGGGGTGGCTACTAACAACTGTGGCTAGAGATGTTGTCAAATGGGGCAAAGCTCACTTAACAACTGTCTTGCTTAGCAATGGAAATTTGGGGCTCAGTTGTGGTGCTAAGTTGAGGGCTACCTGCAAGGCTGTGATGAGGAGGAGGAGGAGGAAAAAGATTACATCACCTTTTTATCATTTTATAACACGACGTCACATTTATTCCATGTAGTTCAATACAGTTTTGAGAAACAAAGGTATGGTTAACAGCAGAAAAGTAATGTCACCGAGTCTTTAATGGTGTTTTTGCACCAATCTAAGCTGATAGGTGGACAGAGCTACCTGTCCTGATTTTGCACCATACAACCATTTGCTATGGTGGCCCTTCAGTCCTAATTTCCCAAAATTCATCCAGATATCCTAGGAAGTTGGCAGCTCAAGTCTTTGATTCAGGACTCTGATTTATCTATAAAATAGTCACAACTAACGTAAGTTTCTCCTTTTTTCACATTTTAGAACACTGCAATGCAGTTTGAAAATACAGATATTTTTTTTATCGAAAGGAGGGAGAGAGAGGAGGGAAGGATCCTTCAGAAGAGAACATCTGTCAGCCTCCCCACCAGTTAGGAGTTTTTAAAACAAAGATCCCCTTGTTATTGTTAATAACCATACTTATTTATTCATCCATTCATCTATATATTCTTCAGCTCTTATGCCTAGAGTCAGCAATATATGCGGACTCATTCAGCAATATATGAGCAAAAACTACAACCTTCATCACTTAAGTGGACCAAGTTTAAGACTGAAGGTTGACAAAGGACAAAAAATACAGAGAATAGTCCACAGCTCGATCTCCCTCACCATTTGAGCCTGATGTGCTCAGATCAATAAGGCTTAACCTAACCACTTATCCCATTAGTGGAAAGACAGTGCTATGTGGCTATATCTATGGTCGTATCATCTCTAATACTGCCTCCCACCAATAATTAACAACCCAAATGCCTCACGTTTCCTCAACACATCCATCTTCAGTTTACCCAACTAGGGAAATCAGATTGAAAAATGACAAGCAGTTGTGATGGATGCATAGCCAGTAAACGCACAAGCTCAAAAAATATATTTCCTTTATTTACATCTATCTCCTTCGTTTACATTTTTATTTTTTTATTTTTACATTTATATACCGCCCCATTCCGAAGACTCGGGGCGGTTTACAGCTTATAAGCAATA
>JANHFL010004905.1:134992-151947 GCA_032468155.1 Oxyrhabdium leporinum
TTGTAAGCCAAAGCCTCTTTTATCCCCTGGAAGAGTTAATTATTTAAAACTTCACAGTTTTAATACCTGTTCTACCAAGAATTAGCATATGCACCAAGGACTTTTTATTTCAGCCTTGGAAATGATCTTTTGTTATTCCTGTGTCATTGTAAAACTAAAATCATTGCATGCCCTCTTATCTTTTTTGTTTTGTTTTGTCTTTCTTTAATAAAGTCCCTGTAAAATAAAGACCAGAAAGCTTGCTGAAAATATGCCTGCCTTGTCTATTATCATCCCTTTGAAATTTATGAGAACTGAGTCCAAAGCTTGTTCTTATCCAAGCTCCAGATTTTAAACTGTAGCCCCAGACCTGTCATTCAGAAATTGAATGAGCTGTTGTGGTTCTATAGCAGGAGTTTTCAGAATTTTTTCAGGCGGGGGATTCTCTGAAACATTTTTCTGAATAATTAAAAAAAATATATACTGCATATCTTGGAAATCCTGAAGAATATGAAAAGCTCCAATGACAGAAAATTGACTGCATTTGCATGAAAGTCTTTGTTTTTGACTATGTTCTCTTGCTCTGAATGAAAACTGAAAGTAGTGCAAACATTTTAATAGCCCAGAAGTGGAAAAACAATTTTGTAGTAATTTTCTGATTTTTTTTGAAAAAGGAAGCAATTTAAACCTGCATCTGCAGATTGCAATGATATTATAATCCATTCTGAAAGATCAGGACTTTTTTAGTAGGCCATTATATTTTTCTGCATAAGTATAGTAACTACTTTTTTATTATTCTTATTGACAGATTCAAGGATCCTATCCTAGCATTTTAATAAGATTATTTTGCAAAATATCATGTCCCTTAGAAAATCTTACCTTCTGTGCTTTGTATCTTTTGGGATTCACCAACACCAAACAAGTTCACTGACACTGCAAGATAACGTCGGTTTCTTTAATAACTTAGTCTACTTATAGCTTATATATCAATCCATTTGATATTTTAAACATTATGAACTGATATTCAAACTTCATAGACAATATTGCAATATTTGTTATACCCTAGATCAGGGGTGTCAAACTCAATTTCATTGAGGGCCACATCAGGCACTGTGAACCGGTCCTTTGTTGTTTCCAGGGCGGCCCCGCAGACCAGATCTAAGCATCCCGTGGGCCAGATCCGACCCGCAGACCTTGAGTTTGACATACACACCCCTGCCCTAGATAGTACATTAATCGTAGCAGATTTGATAAAATTGTGATTTGTCCCTCTTTGTATTTAAAATTCTAATTGTATTTGACATTTTTTTCAAACATCGCTACTAACTAACTATATGTATGAATGCCAGTTTCCAATTGTTAAATTATCTAAACTTTTCCATTGTTGACTATTATAGATTTAGCAACTAGAAGTAAAAATGGATCTAATAGCCCTGTAGTAAATCCTACCTTTGAAAATGGGGTACTCGGTTTGTGTCTCTAGGGATTGTTCTATTCCAAGTTCATGCACTGCAAAATAACATATATTTCTGTAGTAACTCACTCTGCTTATAGCTTATGTATCAATCCACCTGATATTTTAAACTTTTTGAACTGATACTCAAACTTTATAAACTTACAGCAGTTGCAATATTCAGAAACCACAATATTTGTTATAAGGAGAATTTAACTTAAAAGCAAGAGGAAACTTGGAGATGGAACGCTTTATATGACACTGGCTTCCTTACGTACAGCTAATGTAAAGATTTAAGATGGATAAGAAGAATTATGCATTTGAAAAGGGTAAAATTGAATTTGATCTAGAGCTCTGTACAATATTATTGCTAAGATGTTACAAATTTTAATGGAAAATGGAAACAGGACAAGTTAAGTACTGCATGATAAAATAGGCAAAATATTTGGGATATAATATACAACTGGACCAATGGGAGAAAATGTGAAAGAAAGGGTTGAAGTTTACACTGAATTATCATTTTAAAAGGAATTTTTATAAAGTGATATATTGTTGGTATATGACACCAGATAAATGGTTAAAAATGTGTATAGGAATTTCAAAAATTTGTTGGAAATAGTCCAATCAAGGGATTTTTTTCCATCTTTGGTGGACATGCATCAAAGCTATATAGTACATATTTTGATGCAGAGAATTTTAAAAGTAAACATACAACTGAAACCAAGGCTTTTATTTTTAATTTGATGGAAATATCTTACAGAACTTCGTTTATATGAGGAGGGCAGCAAGACCTTTATGTGGTCAAGACGGACGGACTTACAAATATCTACAATTAAAGAATGGATGGTGAAGCTGATGAAATTGGCAGAGGTGGTGAAATTGAAAATCTTGAAGAAAAACTTTAGCAAATTGTATTTCTACATCAATATCACTTCTGGAGTTTTTGAGAGTAATTGAAACAAATGAAAAGCTGATTTTGGGATTCGACGATTAGCATATAGAAATAATGTAGACAAATATTAACTTTAGACTAAGATTTTGATATTTTTAAAATCTATATATCTGTACCAAAGGTATTGGAAGTGATTCGTTTTCTTGTTTCTTTTTTCTTCTCTTTCCTTTGCATTTTTACTTTTACTTTTCCTGAGCTTTTTTCTTTTTTTTAGATTTTTTTCTGTTTCTTTATCTTTTAACTTTGTACTTTAAAAAACAAATCAATAAAGTTATATCAAACCAAGAAAAATAGAAGCCAAACTAAAAAAGGGGGCAAATCTGAAAGAGGTTTATAAGGATAAAAATATCAATTGTTCATATTTATAATTTTGTTTTACAAAAGAAAATTCAAGAAAAAAACCCCCAAAACCATATTTTTTTAAAATAAAAATGCACATTATAATAAAAAGATTGGAAATAAAACAGTATGCATTTATTTTTAAAAGACAATTCCATATTTTTACATGAGTGCAAAATACTGCATTAAGTGGTAGCACTTGTACAGTAAAAGTTAAATGATCGAAATAAAGGACAAAAGTGAGTTTTGGAAAAATAAATTCAAAGACAGCTTTCTAAAATAAAGGGATATTCTTTATAATAAAGAACAATGTAGACACTAATCATTGTAGATATAATCTATCCTATAAAGCCAGAACTCTATCATTTGGTTATCATTCTGCTTCATTAGTTACCAGTCTTCTTGTTCTTATTCACAGATTCAAGGACATAACTTAATATGTTAATAAGATTATATTATAGAACATTTTTGTTTTAAATATCAAATTAATAAAAGGAAATGGAACACTAGATCCATGCTTATATTAAGCAACTCCACTAGAGCTTTCTCTCTAGTGTCGAATTCTATTCTTTCTCCCACCCCCATTGATTTAAAATAGCTCTAGAGCCTTCCAAAAATTAAAAAAAGCCTAATCAGCCATAGGGAATATCTTGATGTCTACAGGAAGGACATTCTGGTCTTGTTGCTGGAGAAGTACCTAATTATTTTCCAAGTGGCAATACTTTGGCATTACGTCTACCTAGCCTGTTACAATGGCTTTTGTTGTAATGACTTTTGGATCTGATAGCCCCTTAGCAAATCTTACCCTTTAAAATGGGGTACTCGGTTTGTGTCTCTGGGGGTTGTTTGATGCCAAGCTCATCCACTGCAAGATAACGTATGTTTCTTTAGTATGCCTATAGCTTATTTAATAAAATACAACAAAGAGAAAAATATAAAACAATTGCAAATGGGGGGGAAAGGGGAAAAGAAAAACATAGAATAACAAGAAATATGTACATATAAGGTCTTCTCATTCTCTCACTCTTATATTTGTGTATGTGTATATGTATATGTGTGTGTGTGTGTATGTAATTCTACATAACAGGTTCAACAAAGGGTTGTTGACCGTATTTCATTGTAATTGTCCATGTACTGTATAAACTATGTCTTTTAAACAGCTCAATCATATATTGAAATAACATCAGGTCCTCAATCAGTTAAAGAATAGGGAGCCAACAGAGGAACAATATTACTTAGTCCCAGTATCCAGCTTCTGGTTTATTTCCTTCCTCTCTAAGAGTTACCTGCAGTATCCAAAAACAAAATAAACCAAGCCCGCCCCACAA
Source organism: Oxyrhabdium leporinum (assembly GCA_032468155.1). Lineage (NCBI taxonomy): Eukaryota > Metazoa > Chordata > Lepidosauria > Squamata > Cyclocoridae > Oxyrhabdium > Oxyrhabdium leporinum. The sequence goes on from JANHFL010004905.1 coordinate 139,044, forward strand.
AAATCTCTTCTATTTAGACAAAATTATTTGAGCAATCAGTCTTTTGCTCTCTGCTACACGAAGTATTGTATCTCTTCCTCAGGAAGTTGTTGGCTAGAGAAATCTAAGAAAATGATATTGAAAAATGTCAACAACTGTATCCTGGTAAAGGAATTCTATCCCAAACAGTAAAAACTGTGATTTAAAGGGTTGATGGGGAACTAGATGATTAAATAAAATATGTTATGCGATGAAAGAACAATTGCAGCATTGATCAACTTACAATAATCTCGCAAGATCTTCAAGCTTTGTTTTAGCTTCTGGGTATCCTTATTTTCCTTTAATGTTGAATCCTTTAATGGAATTTCTAAAGAAAAAAGGAAGGAAAGAAAGTGAATTCACAAAAAAATTATACTAAGAGATAGCTGAGTAAGAACAATGGAAGATATAATCATTTAATATTTTGTATCATTGTTTTTATGATGTTTGTAAGCCACCCAGAGTCACCTGACAATGAGATGAGTGGCATATAAATTTATTAAATAAATACATATAAACGTACTGATACTGAGATTGATGAATAGTCTAGGTTTAGAGTATAAATGAATAGCGGTACTGGAGGATGCTAAGCCCTAAACAGTGTGGCAGGTCCAATCCAAGATTCAAATTATGCTTGCTGTAGTTTTGAGTAGTTACTTCTTAGGAGAGTAGGTGGCCGTCCCTCTTGCTTGGAACAGGCTTTTTTGTCATGTTGTGCATGTGTCAACTCTTTTGTGAGCAAGTCCTACTTTAATGAGGCTAAAAAGCCAGAGCTGTAAAACACAAAATTGTGGGAAAATATAAAATGTCTTCCTCAAATGTATACTTCAAATATACAAATTTTAGCCATTGTATAGTCATGGCTAAAGGGCTGAACTAGAATAAGGGAAACCTAGGTTGAAATCTACCCTGAGCCATGGAAGCTCATTCATTTGAGGCTATTAACTTATTCTCAGTTCAACCTGCTCCAAAGATTATAGGGAAAAATGCAAAATGGAAAACATATACCAGTATAAGATTTTTGAGAGAAAGTCACAATATAAATCTAGCAAATAAAAATTATTTCAGAATAAATTTATATCCTAATGAAGACAGATAGATTTCATAGATCTGTACCTTTAGCAACTGCTCCTAAACATATTAGAAAATATAAAAATATGTGAAATGAGGGATCCATGGTTAATAGCAAAAGTACCCAACTTCCCAAGAAACAGAGTGAGTTAAATGTATTTCCCCTGAGAGCCTTTTGTGTCACTTTCTATGACATCACTATGGTTCTAGAGTCACAATGAACCAGCTGGAGAGGAATGAAAGTCTGGTCATTTGCTCACCTAATTTTAAAGATTGAGGGGGGAGGGAGGGGTTTGGTTACCAATGGACCTACTTTTAAAACACCACCAGGTTAACATGGTTTGGGTTCTTAATGTGAGTGCGTAAATACCTAACTATGTAATATACAAGATTTAGTTCTGAAAGAGTGATTTGTATCAGCAACATAATCAGAAGATATCTTTAGATTTATATTTTCATTATTCTTACTGTTCATTTTTTACTTTGTCAAAATTGACTACTATAATGATGCTACTTCTGTTTTGTTTTCCAGCCAAAAAGATTGGTTTATGGGTCTACACAAAATTCTTCCAATTTATTTAGAGGCTGTATACACTTTTCTGATACTCGAGCAAGACATAGATTACTATATTGTCGAACCTCCGGTCACGAACGCTTCTGATCACGATCAAATCAAGTTGTATTTAGTAACTCTGAAACCAACTCAGAGGTTTTCATGTGGGGCTGAAGATTTAATTACAAAGGCAGACTATTTTTTTAATTAAACCTGAGAAATCTTTCTCATTTGTCATATTATTATGGTTTGATAACAAATATTTGATACTCCAAAATAAAAATGAAAAGTAATAACATTTCCAGGATTTTCAGAACTGAAGAGAGAGAAAAGATGGAGGGGGGGGGGAACTATTTAAAGGATGGCAATAAAAACGTAGATAATGTGGAAGGTGACTCCAATGTAATCCGTGGGTCATTATTTGTAATATTTTTAATAACACAAGTAATTTTTCTTTATTATGTGTATTATACTGACAGATAAAGGTTGGATTTAAAACTTGCCCTTAAAATCTTTCATAGTTTTAATTTTCTCATTTTTAAATACCGTAATATTATTGGACATATTTACTAACTTTAACAACATATTGGAATGGAAATGATCTTAATATTACATTGTGAACTCAAGTGTTAGTATTTGCTATTCTTGAGGTTCAGAAGAGTTAGTGATGCTAACTATTATAGGCATTTTGGGCAGAAAATTTGATTTGGGTTCTTAGGAGAAATTGACATTTTTGAGTAATTCCTATTAAAAGTGGCTAGTTAAATTTTCTTTTGAAAAATAGGCTGAAATGGAATTATCACTGCAAATATCTAAAGAGGTCATTAAAAATTAAAATATATTGTTAAAATTACTCAAGTTCTATATGTTCCTCAGATATTGCCAGTTTATCTTACTATACAACCTGGAGTTCCAACATCATATTAAAATTAAAGGACATCTTGAAGCGTCCAGCATCACAATTAGATTATAAATGCAAATAATCTCATGTTTTATCAATATAGGGAACTAGCATGTTAACTAAATTCTAAATATTATCTCATGGTTGACAGCTTTTCAGAAAAAGATTGGGCTGAATTAATTACTGAGGGTACTACTTTCTGCAATTTTTTGTAAGAAAAAATTATTAAAATTATTAAAACATCTCATGTGTAGTATAGTATATGTAGACATGCAAAAATTCAATAATGCTATCCACATATATTTATATATTTATGCACAATGGCCAAGACTCAAAATTCTTCATTTGAAGTATAAAATAATTGTTATACAACACATGAAATTTGGTTAATATTTTGGAAACTGATCACTTTTAAAATAAGCTCAACACTATTCTAATTAAGGTATTTTCCCTGAAAATGGCCAGCTGGAGCCATTCAAGATTTTAAAGGCAGCAGAAAACATGTTATAATCCACGATGTAACATACAGAAAGAAGATAAGATACATACACAAACAATACCCAAATGACCTATTTTGATTTGTACACTTCCTGATGTAGTTGCTAATTGCAAGAATGCCTTACACTTCCAGAAATAATTGCTTAGAGCTTATTTTCATTACCAAACTTGAGTGCAAATGAGTACACTCCATATAACTCCCAGTTGATGTGATGCAGGCATATATACAGGTAACTCTTTGACTTACAGCCACAATTGAGCCCAAAGTTTCTGTTGCTAAGTGAGAATTTGTTAATTGAGTTTTGCCCTATTTTATGATCTTTCTTGCCACAGATGTTAAGTGAATCACTGAGGTTGTTAAGTGAATAATACAGTTGTTAAGTGAATCTGCTTTCCCATTGACTTTACTTGTCCGGTCGCAAAACATGATCATGAGTCATTTGACAAGTGTGAATTTTGATTATGTGACCATGGGGTTTGCACAATGGCCATAAGTGTGAAAATAGTCATGTCACTTTTTTCAGTGCTGTTGTAACTTTGAACCGTCACTAAATGAACTATTGTAAGTCGAGGATTACCTGTATATATATATATATGCAAGCTAGCCTTTAAATCAGAGATCCTAAGTGTTGATATGGATGGGAAAAAGTGGGCAATGGTTATGCAAAGTGGCTACAATGTGCCCAGTGACTGGTACTATGTACTATCCTTATTAATGAAGGTGTAGACTTAATTATAAATAAAGTAACTAATATGTACACCAGAAAGGAGAAACTGATGTTACTTAGGTTATTGTATATGCATACAAAACTGGGAACCCAAAGGTCTTATGTTACTTTTCAAGGGATGCTGAAGTTGTCAGAACCAGAGGTGAATTCTGGAGGGAAATCTACAACATTGTGAATGAATGTGATTCAGGAGGGGGAAAAATATCCTGCTAGATGGCACAAATGGATGGATGGGAATATGAAGACAAGAGCACAGGAAAACGACTGAACCACTCAGTGACTGAAGAATGAGCGAAAATAGTATGTATAATGTTTAAAAAAGGATGTTTGTTTCCAATATGGTTTGTGCATATGTCTGTTAGAATAAAATTCTGGTTTCAGATCCAGCCTGGATCATTTAAGGATCACAGAAGTCGAGTTGCTTGAAACAGAGATGAAATTTATTTCAATAGCATGAAAGACAATCTTAGCAACTGAAGATAGGCTACAAAATAGTGTTAGGTACCTTTATACCTTTCCTTGTAATCATTCTTTCATTATTACAAATACTTTATGTTTAAGTGAATTATAGTAAATGTGAGATTATTATTTTTTCTACGAAGACAGTTCACTTTTGATTAACACATTTGTCGTATACTTCCTGATGACATAAATTTATAGTATACTTGAAATGGACTGAAATATAATTCTTAGCTCTCTGCATTTATATGCACCACACAATATTACCTGACAATGCTGTCAGAAAACATTTATTCACAGAAAGCATCATGCTTTCTCATAAATATGCTGCTTTGTGTACTTCCATTCTGCTTCCAGAAAGTGAGGAAGCTGAGGCACTCATTGTGACATCGCTCAGCTGAATTCATTGCATTGCCTGTACTATTTCCATCACTTTGTTCATCCAACTGCAATGTTATATTTATTTATACAAATAAATGTTTAATTATTTTGTTAACGTTTGTTAACTTGTAGAATTCTGCTCAGACGCTAATAAAAAAAAAATCTACTTATTTTGGCACATGCCATCTTTTGGGAGGACCAAGGGTCACATCTGTATTTTAGAATAAAATTTCAAATGTTAACTTCGACAAGCTGGTACAGTGTTCTCAATCTCAGCAACTTTTAAGATGTGTGGATTTCGACTCCCAGAATTCCCCAGTGAGAAATACTGCGTTGGCAGAAGCAGAATGAAACCGAATCAATTTATTTTGAATTAAAATTAAAACATTAAAGAATTAAACAACCTATTACTCTCCCTATATATTCGTATTGTCTACAATCCATTTTCATTTGATAAGTTTTTAAGATTGGAGACAACATTAGACTCAATAGCATAGACAATAAACAAACAGATATAACTAAATAACCATCCTGAGATTTGGGGAGAGCACATGTAGTTCAAGAACCTCCAATTACACACTTATGCTACAAAACTGTAAGCTAATTTCTCTGGTCTCTTGTTCCTTTTTTGCTAACCGCTCATGTAAAAATATTTATATTTAGACTTAACATAGTTGCCCATCTAGTGAGCCATAAAGGAGCCATAAAGATAAAAAATTAAAAACCAACATCTCCCCCCACTCTGTCCAGCTCCTTAAAACAACACACTTCAGTACCTAAGTAATATCAATCACTGGGCTCCACTGGAGCTTCATCCTGCCCTTTTAAGGTGTTCCAAAAGGTTAGAAGGCTGGGGTCTAATTTTTTTTGGCCCACCCTGGAGAGATCACCTGGTGGTGTCGAGGGGATGGGTGCAGAGGTGCCCATTTACAGAGGTAATTGTCAACCATTGATTGATGACCCTAATCCATTTAGCTGGGGGAAAAAAGCCCAAGACAGATGAAATAAGTAAACATAATCAACTGATGCACAAAGCTCACGGGTGGGCAAAAACATTTTGGCTAGCACCAAAAGAATAAGGGTCCTCCTAAGTCTTGCACTTTTACAAATCTAATATCAGATGCAACCAAGGTCTCAAATCTAGTTATTTCACCATGGCCAGGAAAGTTAAGCCAACCACCGTCGTAAGCATGAACCAGTTGCCAAGCGCCTGAATTTTGGTCACATGATCCTGGCTAATAATAATAATAATAAAAACACCCATAGGGGCTAATTAAAAATAACGCAGCCCCACTGAAACTGCAGCTTCATCTAATCCAGAGCTCCAACCACGGGCATGTCCCCTCCTTCCTTGCGAGCAGTTTCTGGAGTTACTGCCGCTTTAAATCCAAACGGGGATTGAGAAACGGGGGCCTGAGAAATGTAGCGGACCATTTTAATCTCTCGGCTCCCCGCCCTCCGTTTGGCTTGCTAACTCTTTTCCACCAACCGCGTTGCAGTGCGAAAGTCGGGGGGGGGGAGGGAGCGTAGGAGCTGGTCAAGTCGTCGGCCCTCGTATGGGTGGCTTCTCTCAAACGCCTGACTCAACTCGATGTCTGGACGAAGCAAAAAAATAATAATCATCAGGCAATACCAGGAACAGCCCCGAGTTGAAATTCTGCGCGGAAGGGAAAGAAAGGACCTCCCCCCTCCTCCCCCGCCCTCGCGCCAAATTCAAGCGGAGGAAGCTGAAAAGGCGCTGGAGTCGAGTCGGTTGGAAGGGAAGGGAAGGGAGCCCTACCTGGCGGTGAGGATTTCTGCCAGAACCCCCCCCCCCCTAAATTATCGGACTCCCATAAATTATTAGGAGCCCAAATATCCGCGAGTGGGTGGTGGTGGTGGTTTTTTGCTTCTCCCCGAAGCATCTTAGGCTAATCAAAAGAGCGCATTTAAGACTGTCAATCAAGGGAGTTTTAGGTCGACGTAAATCCGATTGAATCCAACACTTCGGACTCGGATTCTTATTTTTTTTTCAATTTTTTTTTAATAAGCGTAGTAGAAACTTTTCAAGGCAGGGTGGGGCATGCCAGACGTGGAGGGATCTGCAGCGTTTGGACTCTTGAATTGTTTGGCGTCCGCTGGACGATGGGCAGGGTCGAAAATGCCTAAAATTGTCTTCTTATAAAGTTTTGGGTTTTGAACCTAGGCGTCTTTATTATTGAGCTCACGGGCCGTCCTCGACTGACAACAGTTCATTTAGGGACCGTTCAAAGTTACAACGGCCCTGAAAAAAGTGACTTGGGGTCGTTTTTCACACTTGGGACCCTTGCAACATCAGAATTCAGTTGCTTGGCAACGGGTTCATCCTTATGACCATTGCAATGTCCCGGAGTTGTGTGATTCCTTTTTTTGTGACCTTTTGAGAAGCAAAGTCAATGGGGAAGACTTGATTGACTTAACAGCCGCGTTGCTAGCTTATCAACTGCAGTGATTCACTTAACTGTGGCAAGACAAGTCATAAAGTGGGGCAAAACTCAACGAATGTCTCACTGAACAACAGAAATGTTGAGCTCGATTGTGGTTGTAAGTCAAGGACGACCTGTATATTCCAACAGCATTTACTCATAGACAAGAGTGTGGCTTGAAATCTGAACACACCAAGAATTTTGTGGCTTTTGTCTAAACGCAGATAGTTACGTTTTTTAGTCATGTCGGGATATATTTTTTGCCAAATGGTGTTTTTTTTAAAGATACGCTACCAACTCCCTATGTATATTTTACGTGGCTACAAAGCAAATATTAATTGCTCCCATATAATATGGGAGGTCTAATAATGATGAAGTCAGTGGGACTTAATTTGTGATCTTGCTCTTTTGCTATCAAGAGGATGTATGTGACCCATTTATATAGAAATGATCCATTTCTACTTGTTAAATTACACATTGTTCAGTTGATTGAGTAGTAATTGCTTTTGCTAAACCTAGCTGTTAGGTTATATTTAATGGATTTTGTAAACCAGGCGTATATTTTAAACTGTTGAATAATGGAAGAAATGTTTATTTTATAGGTTGGAGGTGAATTTATTTGTAATCTACAGGGAAATAAGCAGAAATGTACATCAGGTCAATTGTTCTTGAAGGTTTTAAGTCTTACGCTCAGAGGACAGAGGTTAATGATTTTGATCCTCTGTTCAATGCTATTACCGGCTTAAATGGAAGTGGCAAATCAAATATCCTGGACTCCATCTGTTTTTTATTGGGAATCACCAATCTGTCACAGGTAAGTATATATGTCTCAGATATTGGCTACCTTTAAAAAAAAATCTTGCTCTTAGCATGTTTAATGTTGACTCATGGACTAGATCTGAAGTATATTTTAGAAGGGTTCTCTTCTTAAAATTCAATATAAATCCTGATAATGTATTAAGTATCGATCTTTATTTGCAAGAGAGTGATAATTTAACAGGCAAATTCATCTGATAAAAGTTATAACATTGTGGAAAAATTCTTTTGAATTGTGGCCATGGGCCTTTTCACAAATAATTTTTATAAACAAAATATTTTTAGAAGTACAGACTCCGATAACCTTTTAAAATAAAATTTGCCTATACCATATCCCTTAAAATGGGTTTATATTGTCTCTTAAGTGACCTGAATTGTAGATTGGAATGATGGGTTGACAACACATGTAAAATGTACAAAAGGTTTATACAGGAGTATGATATTTGTTTTAAATAGAATCAGTAAATTTCTTTTGTGATGCAATCCTATAACCCAAGCATCCCTTATCTGTTTATTTTACTGGTATCATTTTGTCTTAAAAAATCATTTTAGGTGAGAGCTTCCAACTTGCAAGATCTGGTTTACAAAAATGGGCAGGCTGGAATTACTAAGGCTTCTGTTTCGATCATTTTTGATAATTTTGATAAGAAGCAGAGTCCACTAGGATTTGAAAATCATGATGAGATAACAGTCACAAGACAGGTGAGCCAGTGTGATGCCTTAAACATTTCTGTAACTGATGTCCTTACGGTGTTTTTAAAAACTGATGCAAGTAGAAAAATTAAAGCCTTGCATCTTGATTTTTTTTCCAAATAGTTTTGAAGGGAGGTCATTTTTAAAACAGTGTATGCTAAATAGCCAATTTGTTTGAGATGACAGGTGATACACATTAATAGTCCCTTGTCATTCATTTTCTAGGTAGTGATTGGAGGCAGAAATAAATACTTAATCAATGGTACCAATGCAAACAATACCAGAGTACAAGATCTCTTCTGCTCTGTTGGATTGAATGTCAATAATCCTCATTTTCTTATTATGCAGGTAATGAAGTATATATGTTCATAATCTTCCTTTCTTTTTTATTGTATTGTCCTTCTAGATTTTAAATTTGTGGTGCTTTTTATCATTTAGTATGCCTTTTCCCTGTTTTAAACTCATCTTTTCTTGTCAAAACCTAGTTAGGTTCTGCTAATTCAGCCCAGAATTAAACATATGATCTTTTGTTCTTCTTCATAGTTGGTTGCATGTCTCTAATAATGCCTGCATCTAATGATCTATGGATGAGCATCAATCTAGTGTCAAAAAGGATATTACAGCAATATCTATGATCGCCTTGTAAAACTGTAGGTGGAAAAACATAGTAACAAAGCTTTCCATGAGCTACCATTCCACGCAGTTGTTTTGTTTCAAATGTGCTATGATAATTTTTTCCCCACGCTCTAGATGCTCCTTTCTCTTCCAAGGGAGATATGCACCCTAATTCACTATATGTAGATTAGGCCTTTAAAATACTAAGATATTAATAGTCGTATTCCCCTTCTATCTTAGGGCCGAATTACCAAAGTACTCAATATGAAGCCTCCAGAGGTAAGCATGACAGAAGATTTTCTTTTAATGTGACTTTTATCTTTTAAACAGCTTGATCTGTGGTATTATATTTTTTATTGCTGCTGTTCTAGATATTGGCTATGATTGAAGAAGCAGCTGGCACAAGGATGTATGAGTGTAAGAAACTAGCAGCACAAAAAACTATTGAGAAAAAAGAAGCAAAACTCAAAGAAATTTGCACGGTATCAGCATTATGGTTACTTTGATCCTATATTTATATTAGTCCTCTTAAGAAAACAGAATTGCTATGGTTCAATTTGAGAATTGAAAAATTAAATACATCTTGCTTTTCATTTACAGATTTTAGAGGAAGAAATCACACCTACCTTGCAAAAACTGAAAGAGGTATCTACTGTTTAAACAGAGTTTACAATAAAACTCCATCTTTGATTAGATTTAGTCCTACGGACTTATTGTATGCAGCATTGTAAACCATTGTCTAGTTAATTAAAAAAAATAATCCATTGTGTGCAAGCAACCTCAATCAAAAGCAAAGAACATTATTGCTTATTATACTGTATTCAGTGTGGTTTACTATTAAGCAAGTTACAAATCCTAGCTTGCTAATGGAAATTCTGAAATAATTTGATTCAATGCGATTAGACTGCATTTCATTTCTATTGCATCCATAGGCAAAATCCAAAAATATGCAAGTGGGAAAGTGTTTATGCAATAAAAATTTCCCCCTTTCCTTTTCCTATTCATCACCTGCTGGGCAACTGTGGAGTCCATGGGAAACAGCTATTCTGTCATACAGGTAGTCCTTGACTTACAACAGTTTGTTTAGTGATCCTTCAAAATTACAACAGCACTGAAAAATGTGACTTATGACCATTTTTCACAGTTACAACCTTTGCAGCATCCCCATGGTCATGTGATCAAAATTCAGATGCTTGGCAACTGGCTCATATTTATGACTTGCTGTGTCCCAAGGTCATCTGATCATCTTTTGCAGCCTTCTGACAAGCAAAGGCAATGGGGAAGCCAGATTCACTTAACAACCAGGTTACTAACTTATCAACTGCAGTGATTCACTAAGCAACTATGGCAAGAAAGGTGGTAAAATGGAGCAAAACTCACTTAACAAATGTCTCACTTAACAACCAACATTTTGGAGTCAGTTGTGGCTGTAAGTTGAGGACTACCTCTAATGGAATATAGGCTTGACCTTGACTTATGACCACAATGGAGCCCAACATTTCTGTTGCTAAGCAAGTCAGTTCAGTGAGTTTTGCTCCATTTTAGGACCTTTCATGCTCCGTTTGTTAAGTGAATTTTGATCATGTGATGATAGGGATGCTACAATGGTCACAAGTGTGAAAAAGGGTCAAATGTCACTTTTTTCCATGCCATTGTAACTTTGAGCTGTCAATCAATGAACTATTGTCAGTCGAGGACTACCTGTATATTCTGGTTTGCTGTAGCTGTCAATGATGCATTATTTCATTTGCCTAACTAGGAACGATCCTCCTATTTGGAATACCAGAAAGTTGTGAGGGAGATAGAACATCTGAGCCGTCTGTATGTGGCGTATCAGTTTACAATAGCTGAAGAAACCAAACTACATTCTGCTGATGTGCTCAAGGAGATGGAAAGCGGCATTTCAAAACTTAAAGAAGAGATGACTGAAAATGAGAAGAAAGTGAAGGAACTTAGCAAAGAAATAACAAAGATGGAAAAGGAAAGGGATCAGGTAAGACCTGTCCAGTTACTTTATTACAATATGCTAATACAAGTAGTAAAACTCATTTTTAGCTATTTTATTAAAATTACAGGCTGCCCACGGGTAAAGAATAAAACTTGAAAGTTTTATTTGTTTGAAGAAATAATGACTTATTAGAAATATGTGTCATACAATCAGTTGAACAACTAGAGGCCAGTAAAGTGTTCAGGTTGACAGTACATATCTCCAGGTTATCTAGATCAGGGGGCCCCAACACCTGAGCCACGGCCCACTACTGAGCTGCAGCCCACTCAGAATCGGGCTGCACAAGCAGAGGGGGAGCATGCGCATGAAGCTCCATTTGCGTGAGTGGGGGGTATTCATGCTTGTGCGCAAAGCTCAACGTTCAGCCGTGCACCTGCCTTTCGCACAGACCCATCCCCTCACCCTGCAAGTCTGCCAAGCTGGAAAGGTTGGGGACCACTGATCTAGGTAACAATGGGTTACAACAAAAAAGAGGAGCCTTTGTCCTGAAGTTGTTTCTAATCCTGTAAGTGTTAATCCAGTTTTGGACACTAAACAGAGGTATATAGCCAGGTCAGAAAGGCTCAAACTTGCTATAGTTCAGGGCACTGAGCAAGCATGTTTAATGTCTGGATTCCTACAGTGCTAATTCACAAACTGGCATAAAATACTGAATAGGCTACAACCACAGAACATGTTAAGTCAATTTCAAGAACAGGGGGCTTTGTATGATGTGTAAACATAGACTGTTCTTTTCTGGAAAAGATCTTTTCTATATGCTACACAGTTAGGTTCCTGTTTAGATTTTGCTTTGTACAGAATCATTCAAGAAGTTGACATTATCCTTCAGGGAAGGATTTTAATATTTTTGTCTTTTGTTTCATTCCCATTTTTCGTGTGTTAGTGCAATTCCTGAGGAAGATGGGTAGAGGTACTATCGCAAACATAAATCTGTTTCATTTTAAATTATATCTAGGAATGTGGTGGTGTGCTCCATTCTCTAGAGGAAGCTCTTGCCGAGGTTCAGAGAACTGATACCAAAGTACAAAGTACCCTTGCTATCAAAAAGCAAAATTTACAAAGTGAAGAGAAAAAACAGAAAGAATTGGTTAAAGCCATGGAAGAGGTAAGCAATGGAAATGCTCTTAAAAATACACTATTTCCCCCCTCGTACAATTATATTCATGATAAGCTTATGTTTGAAAATATATTGTGTGCTGTATACAAGTACTTCTACACTAGGATATCACAGTATTTTAAAAGTACATGTCCTCATTTACTGACCACTTGTTCAGTGATCATTCATAGTTATGATGGCACTGGAACAGGAGATTTTATGACTGGTCCTCGAAGATTGGCCGTCACGGCATCCCTATGATCAAGTGATTGCGATTTGGTTGCTTGGCAACTAGTGTTCATGTATAGCGCTTGCAGCATCCCACGGTCACATGATCACCACTTACAACCTTCACAGTTGGTTTCAGACTAGCGAAGTCAATGGGGAAGCTGGCCAGGTCACATGACATTGTGCTTAATGACCACAGCTGAAACTGATACCATAAGTTGGCACAGTCAAGTGACATTTTACTTTATGACCACATAAATAAACTTTATGGACACAGTGGGGCTTATTTCTGAATAAATATATGTAGATGTGGTCTAAACTCAAGGTTGACTCAGCCTTCCATCCTTCCGAGGTAGGTAAAATGAGGACCCGGATTGTGGGGGCAATATTCTGAG
>JANHFL010004905.1:160666-174189 GCA_032468155.1 Oxyrhabdium leporinum
AAGAAAGAAAGAAAGAAAGGAAGGAAGGAAGGAAGGAAGGAAGGAAGGAAGGAAGGAAGGAAGGAAGGAAGGAAGGACTGCCTCATACTATTGGTCCATTTGTTTCAGTATCAATAGAAATGATGGTAGGAGATTTCTAAAGTTTTCTCAGTCCTACTCTGAAAATGACAGTGAACCCTATGAAATCCTTCACACAATGTACATCTTCTACTACTGAGCTGTGGCTTTTATTCTCATGCTGAAATCTTGATTTTAATCCCCCAAATTTGACCAAGCCTTGGCAGACAATGTAATTATTCCTTTTTCTTTCATTAGCAATTGCACAGTGATAATGCTTCTGTTAAAAACAAATTTAGCTTCCTGTCAACCCACTTTAAAATTGTTTTGTTATAGAATACAATTTGAAGCCTATGATCTTCTCCTAATGCATTGGAAAGAAATTTATGTACTAGCAGGCAACCCAATATCCTATACATGTTTTAGGTTGCAGCTCCAACAGTTATCTATGCTGCTAAGGTTAATGGAAGTTGCAGTCCAATACATAAAGTAAGTACCAGGTCTCCTTCATCTGATATAGGCCAATTTAAATTTACTGAACATTTTCTATTGATTTTTTTTCTGCAATAATAATATAGCAATAGAACTTAGACTTATAGACCACTTCACAGTGCTTCACAGCCCTCTCTAAGTGGTTTATAGAGTCAGCATATTGGCCCAAACAATTTGGGTCCTCATTTTACCCACCTCAGAAGGATGGAAGGCTGAGTTAACCTTGAGCCTAGTGAGATTTGAACTGCCAGATTGCAGGCAGCAGGCACTCAGCAGAAATAGCCTGCAGTACTGCACTCTAACCACTGCACCACTGTGGCACTTGATTTCAGACCAGCTATTTCTTCTAGACCCAGATAGCTAAATTTGAACACAATACAAATTAAGGCATGACTTAGCATCTCAGGTGCATCTCCATGGGGTTAAACAGCTAGTCATTTACTCTAGTTCCAAGACACTTTACAATTGTATGTGGAGATGAGGTAAGGTAAGTAGAGAATAATTTATTAATGTTTTTTTTTTAATTTCTTTTCACTTTTGGAACTTTAAATCTCCTGGTTAACTTTTAGCTTATAACTATTCTCAAAATTCACCATTGGGCTTTTAGATATGTGGAATGGCAGCCAGACATTCTCAGAGGATGTGATATGGAAGCAAACCAACCAACCAACCCATGCTCTTCATTTAGTACAAATAAGTTCTTCCTTTGGATTTCTTTTCCTTTCTGGTTCCTTTCAACATTCCCTTAATGTCCATTGTCTCCAGTTTTCTTTATTAGTGTTTTCACTAGCTCTGCCACTATGCTACACAATAATCCCTTTATGACCAGCCTGATTAGAACAGAGATTGGCTTCTGGACAGCTTCATCTTCTTAATTCATCAACGTTGTGACTGTTGTATTTTTTTCTCCATTTATTCCTTACCAAAAAAGAAATGATTCATAAAAAAATCTATCCTAAATAGCAAGTTGAAAATTTAGTTTTTGATGAAAGTGGAAAGGCATATTAACTTGGAGTAATGTTTTCAGAGAAAACAACTCATTTCTAAGGCCAGGACAATATATTGCATGCGCATAACCCACAGTAACAAAGATGCACGTTCCATAGAAATTTACTACAGTTTGTAGCACATTTTATTTATTCTGCATTTTCATGTGGATGAATATACCACCCATCTGCCACCAAAGATTTAGCGATTTCAACATATTAAATAGCAGGACTGTCTGACTTTAGGCATAAATTATACAGAAATCTATGTGCTGGAGGCAACCTATCGGAATGAGGTCTCGAGATATTCTCAGTTTTCCTTTTTTTAAAAAAAGTCATGTTGAGATGGAATATCATGCACAATGCATTATTTGAGCTGCAGTATAATAGCAAAAGAGATAATCATATTTAATAAGGTACAATACTGTACAATACAATACTGTGTACATACATATCTTTATAAGTCTCCAACATGTATTCATTATTAAAATACTTTCAGAACTATAATAGAACTTAAAGTGAAATAACAGTTTGTAAAATAAATAAACCTGAACACAGAAAAGTATACTAGAATATAAAACATAGTTATGTTACTATTAGTAACTTCCTCCTGTGTGAGTTGTGTATACCATAGACAGCCAGAACAGCCAGAGCGGTGCTGAATTGTATAAAACCAGAAACATCACTAGAAGCCAAAATCACAAGACTACATCTACATTACTATGGCCATGTCATGCATGCAAATTTATTGGAGAAGTCAGTGATGCTAGGAATGCTTAGTGGAACAAGAAGGAGTGGCAAGCAAAAATTTCACTGGTTTGATACCATCAGAGTTGGTACAATGATGAATATCCAACAACTGAACAACTTGACAGGGTAGCATGGAGAGCACTTGCCTATAAAGTCGCCAGGTGTCAGACATGATCGAGTAGACTCACAACAGTCTACTGAGTCAATAGTCAGGACTTGTCCCTGAATAAAGCAGCCTTTAGTACCAACTATTGTACTTGGTGAGGATCTGGGGAACTGTATATCCAGCACAAAGGTTTATATAGAATTCATTATCCCCGACAAAAGAGAAAGAAGAAAGGGTCCTTGATAGACCTCAGTATGCAATATTCATTAAAGTTATTTAGGAAGGTTGGCTTTCAGAAGCCTCTTACTTAGAAAGATTATAAATTCATCAGTAACATCTTAAGCTAGGGCAATTAAGATGATTGTTTTTGACAGAAAATTAGCCACCGCATTATGAAATAGCTGCAGATGGCGAGTAACAGCATCTTCAAGAGCAGCCCCTTATAAAATACAATGCAGTAACTTAGATGAGACTTTACTAGAGCATACATTGCTCTGTCTAAACTCATACAGAATCAGCCAAGATAGCAGAATGTTATTCAAACTAACCAAGTTATTCAGTGACAAAGATCTCTAGAGATACAATAGTTATTCCTTAAAGTCACAAATCTAATGGTGGAGTTGTTGATGTTCTCTGGGGTTGATAGTTTGCTTGCATATGGACTATGATGCATATGAATGTGCATCACTCCACTAACTTCTACAATGTAATAGCAATAGCACTTACTTATATACCGCTTCATAGTGGTTTGCATCCTTCTCTAAGTGGTTTACAGAATCAGCATATTGCCCCCAACTTTGGAAGGATGGAATGCTGAGTCAATCTTGAGCCGGTGAGAATCGAACTGCTGGCAGTCTGCAGAGTTATCCTCCAATATTGCATCCTAACCACTGTGCCATTACAGGCTTTTATATGGAAAAACTTGTGTTCAAATGATGTTCCAGTTCATTAACAAAATTCACATTTAGATTTGTTTGGTCTCTAGTCTTATTTTCATTTATCTATTTCTTGTATTTTTCCAAAATAGGCCTATTCATTTTGAAGTTCAGCTAAATCTGATGCATCTACAATGCTGAATTTTTCCCCAAAAGGTTAACCCTTAAAGTTTTTATGGTCCTGTTTGGTGTCATTAGGCCAGCTACTGCCCACCAACATCAACATGCACTTCACTTATTTGCACAATGGGAAAATACTGGCCTACCAAACCATTTTTAGGTTTTCCCAGGCATAAACCTTAAAATATAAGGCCAGACAAAATTGAAATTGAAAATTGAAAGGTGTTATTTCAAAGCCAATGTTTGAAGGATAGAATTGACAGTTCAGCTTTCCATGCCTCAGTTTTAGCAGATCACAATTTTAAATGCACTTTTAAGGTGAAACTTCTAGCATTTTAATTTACATCTGAACCTCTCAAGTTTTCTCTTTTTGGGAGCTGAAGTAAAACATTAAAGGTTCACCAAGTTTGTGCTGTCCAAGGGGACTTGTTAGTAGAAAGCAAGCCCTCAAGTGCTACCTTTCTGATTAAGATAGCACTCTGCGGGAAATCTGTTGTGAATCCACATGCTGGGAAAAATGAGATGCCAGGAGAAGAATGTGCTGTGCCCTTGATAAGCAAATGAAGAGCAAGTTTCAGAATCAGTCTGCATACACAAGTCAAAACAAAAAAACCTCAGCAAGAGTAGCATGATTTAAGAATACATAAGCAATAAAAGAACAACCTCCACATCAGACTATTAACCAGCTCATCTACCACATCCTATAAACATTTCTGTCCCAGGGCTAGTAGCCTTTTTGCGGGGTGGACAGTTTTTATCAATATAATAGGGATAGAAATAACTTAATTTTCATACTGAATCAGTAGCTTTACTGATATCAGCTGTTGCCCGGTTGATGTTTGTTAGAAATGATATTAACAGGTTCGGCACGATGGGTATAACATAATCAGGCTATGCATTAAGGAGGATTTTCTTTTAGGTCAAAAGGAGTGAATAGATCAGCAGTCCCCAACCTTTACAGCTTGGCAGCCCAGCTGGGGGGTGGGGGGAGAGAGGAACTGGACCACATGAATGGCAGGCTGGTACACAGGCACACAGCTCAATTCACACGAATGGCGGGCCAGCACGCACATGTATACACACACAGCCCAACTACAAGTTGAGTTGCATGTGCATGTGTGCTGGCCCACCGATCGTACCAGTTGAGCTGCATACACACGTGTGCTCTGTCCCATGGTCTGGTTGTGAATAGGCCGTGGGCCAGTAGTGGGCTACAGCTCAGGGTTTGGGGACCCTTGAGCTAGATGACCTCAATTCATCATGGCTACCACATATCTTTTCTACTGTACAATCAATTGGACTGTCCAAGAGTGCAGGCACTAAACTCGACAGAACAAATCAGGTCTAAGAGCAACCATAGGATTGCTTATGTTAGATGTAGGTAGTTTTTGACTTACGGCCACAATTGAGCCCAAAATTTCTATCGCTAAGCAAGACTGATATAAAGTGAGCTGTCAGGGTAATAATAATTTAACAGCTGACTAGCTGCTCTAAGGTTGTAATACTGTAATACTGTATTGTTGTAACAATGATGCAATGGTAGCAATGAGTCATCAGGGTTATTTGACTGCTACCACTTTAAGAGGCTGTAATATATGAGAAATCCTGTGAGGGCGTATCTCTCTCTCTCTCTCTCTCTCTCTCTCTCTCTCACTCTCTGTGCTTCCGTGATGTAGCTGATTACTGATTGCTGTTTGCCTCTATCAGAGTACTTGTATGTATATATACCTTTGTGGGATAAAATCACTATATGTAAATACAAACCTGTGTGCTGTATTTGCTCCTGGGTTGTCTCACCTAGTCACACTGTGTGCACTCTGACGATGATGATGGTGTCCTGTGCTAAGCACATTGGTCTACAAGCGTACTCCACAGTTTTCAGTTTACAGTTACAGTCTCCGCATCCTTCCATTTAAGGCTGATGTTTTTCAGATCTTCCTGAAATATTTGGTGCCAGATTTTCTTTGCCTTCCCTCTTTTTCTCCAACCATTTGGTGGTACCCAATTGATTGCGATCTTTGCTGAATGTTACTCACTCATGCGGAGCACACGTCCAGCAAAGCACATTCTTCGTTCTGCTACTATCTCAGAGAGTCTTTGGGAATTACTCCTTGTAGAATTTCCTCGTTTGTGACATGGTTGCGATATGAGATACGAAGAATCCTTCTTAGATAACGGAACAAGAAACTGAAACTACAAGTGAAGTCCTGCATTACTGTAACAAAATGTACTTCCTCCCTGAGATCCCAATTTATACCACACCATGCAATTAGTTTGAATAAATATTTATGCAGCTCAAACCTCTAAATGCTAATACAGATGGATCCCGTTGTACTCGGCAGCACTCACTCTGATGTAAATATGAATAAGATTATATTGTTAATATCTGCATTATATTTTTAGGAGGTTGAAGCACTTGTTTTGGAACTCCAAGAACTAAAACAGGAAGCAGCCTCCTATGACCAACAAATAGAGGCTGTGAACGAAGCCATTAAATCATTCCAAGAACAAATTGAGACCATATCAGCTGAGGTAGCAAAAAATAAGGTCAGTCTTATTATGAATTACTAAAATAATTAATTAATTAATTAATTAATTTTTATCTCGCCTTTATCGCAACTCACAACCCTGTGAGGTGGGTGTCAGCCTTGGGAACCATATTTTATGGAAGGGCTCTGAGGCTGCCACAGTTAGTGCCTGGGAATTTGGGAGGGGGGATATTCATAAAGAGCTGGGGAATTAAACACAACGGTGTTCTTTCATAGAGAGTCAAGGACATGTCAACCTGCACCTGGAAGAAGAGTGTTTGAAGGAAGGGCTTCAATTGGGTCAGCGTTTGATTGGGTCATGTGATCGGTGATGAGGGCAGGGGGGTGGATTTTTTATTTTCTCTTGGGGAGAGAAAACCTGAAGCTTTCAGATTCAGGTTTTCCCAGATGTGCCAATATGACTTCTTCAATAAATTCTTATTTGGTGAACTTTGTGTCCGAGTGCTGAATGGACAATGGAGGGTTTCATTGGAACGCTGACAGTGGGTTGGGCTGAGAGAGGGTGACTGGCCCAAGGTCATTCAGTCAGTTTTCATGCCTGAGGTGGGACTAGAATTCATATCTCCTGGTTTCTAGCTTGATGCCTTAACCAGTAGACCAAACTGGCTCTTAACCAAATATGCTTTACCTAGAACACACAACTATTTTTTGGAGTTTTTAGAATATTAAATGCTTCTGGTCTTTCATGATGAGCAACTCATTGTGCCCTAAGTATCTTGTTTGCAAATCTTACTTTAGTTATTAGAAATTGGTCTATATTTCATATATGGCACTGAGTTTATAACTAGAGCTCCACGTCTTGTCCTCTAAATGGACCTACCACAGAACCTCCAACTAGCTAATTCAATTTCTTGCAGTCTTTTAGATTTAAACTTAAACAGGAAAAATATTGACCTATCCTTTAGTTTGGTGGTAGCGTGACTGGGGAGCTTTCTGTTATATCTCTTCTTCAGGAATCTGTGAAGAAATCTCAAGAAGAACTGGCACAGCAAAAAGCAATGGTGCTAGCTCAAGATAAAGCAATTAAAGGCAAATCTGCAGAGGCCGTAAAATATAAAGAACAGAATAATGAATCACAGCTGAAAATTAAAGAGCTAGAACACAACATCAGTAAACACAAGCGGGAGGCTTTGGACGCTTCAGCAAACGTAAGTTAATGTTACATCTATTTCTCTGCCAACAATTAAAGTTTGTAATGTTAATTTTTCATGTCAATAAAAGCCTGCCCTCAAATATCTCAAAGCATATCCCCTAATTGTAAAACGAGGTACAGAACTTGTAGTTACTCACAATCTTGGTTTTGGCCACTAAAACTCTTCCAATAGTTGCTACCATATTATGGTGCAATTTTTAATTATGACTGAAGGGAATATTTTTTTAAATACACGAGAAATTTTATATCAATTGGATTCGGTTTCCTTATATTTAGATTTAAATGCAGGGCCGCCACCCACTCCAGATTGGACTTCCTTCTATGAACCTCAACCGCCAAAGTGTATTTCGTGACTTAAAATTGTTTGCACCTTCATGTTATCTGACTGGGAAACATCTGTAATTGTGTAGCCAAATCAGTGAACACTCTATTTATGGAAGCAGGTAAAATTCTAAACCGAATCTGAGGAATTGCATCTTTATTACCTTGGAAAGATGCTGTTGCCTAGGTGTGCACAAAATACTCCATGGGGCATTCTTAACATCAAAAGTGGCTGTTTCAAGAGGTCTCAATATGTATGAGGTCAAATCTGGAGCTCCTGGCTGATTCGGTAACTGGAACATTCAGAATGACCCGTTTCAAGGCCAGAAGACATACTTTTAAACCCCTAATGCTGCTCACGTATTTTTCCTACATTCAGGAGCATACACTGGTAGGCATGTGGGACATCCGATATCTGGTTTTATGTCACAATTCATATTGCTCATATGAGCATGATGTGGAAAGATATTTTCTTCCAAACGGGCAAATAGAGAAAGGAATAGCAACATCCAGTTTCTTGTTCATTATTTCGGTTCTTGGGAAAATTGCAGCAGAAATGGTGTGGGTTTTGAAGCCTTGACTAGTGTGCCCCACCGTGCAGTCTAGAGGCTTCCATGCTGATAACACAGCATCTGATTTGCGCATTGCTTTACATTTACAAATGCTTTCTGCTTGTCCCTTTTATGCGTATTGGCAGGTTGCTAAGATGCTTACAGACTATGAATGGATATCTTCAGAGAAGCATCTTTTTGGCCAGCCAAACACGGCTTATGATTTCAAAACCAATAATCCAAAGGAAGCTGGTCAGAGGCTTCAGAAACTGCAGGAGAAGAAGGAGAAGCTGGGCAGGAATGTCAACATGAGAGCCATGAGTATGCTTTCAGAAGCCGAAGAAAGAGTTGAGTTGCTCTTATTTCACTCCCTACCCTTACCCCTCCATGCTACCTACCATAAACAAGAGACTTCTCAATCTAACGTTCTCCAAATCTGGGCAACCAGTTCCACAGTCCCTAGATGGCATACAGTAGAAGTTAGAAATATCTGGAGGGTACTACATTGGAGAAGATTTGTATATATAATTTCTGGCGTTGCCCTGAATAATGTGGAAGTAACATGTTTTTTGTTCATTTGGCAATCTAGGTAGTCTTTGCACATGCAACTCATTGTAGGCATTCATCAATAATCCTGTTAGTGAATGCCTATGCAAACCTCCGTTCTAGTTCTCAAATATTCAACAACAGCTAGATGCTCAAAACATTAAGAGGCGTGGCCTTGGAATGCACTAATAGAATTATATGAAATTGATTAATTACATGAAAATTAATTTCATGTCAAATGGTCAAATCAGTGGTAGCTTGATAGGCATTTATAAAGGCAGTGATAACAGTGATATCAAGGAAGAGTGACAGAGATCCTTTCCTAGATTAGACAAAAAACAGTTCCTTGCACTCCATTAGCCTGTCTATTCTGTGCCTAATCCTGACTCTCTTTTTTTGTACAGTACAATGACTTGATGAAGAAGAAGAGAATTGTTGAGAATGATAAATCTAAAATTCTTGCAACAATTATGGAGCTTGACCAAAAGAAAAATGAAGCTTTAAATATTGCATGGAAAAAAGTAAGTGTCTCTGCTTCCTAGCCAAAGATTTTACAACAGGCTCAAGATCATACCTTATTTCATCCTTTGAGGAATTAATTAGGATGTACCACTCTGATAATTATCATCCCACCTACCATGCCCCTAGGTCAAGTGAAACAAAATTGTGTGAACAAAGGATCATCATCTACTGACTTTCTTAATTGTATTACATGATGCCTCCTAATGCAGGAATACACATCTGAGAGGCTGGTGGCTGGTGGCCTGTGATTGCAGTCCCAAAAGTTGGAGAGAACAGGATCAAAATTAGACTTGATTTCCTTTTAGTTAAAACTAGGTTAAAATAACAGTTAAAATAATGATTCTCCAAGTAT
Organism: Oxyrhabdium leporinum; assembly: GCA_032468155.1. Taxonomy (NCBI): domain Eukaryota; kingdom Metazoa; phylum Chordata; class Lepidosauria; order Squamata; family Cyclocoridae; genus Oxyrhabdium; species Oxyrhabdium leporinum. The sequence continues at coordinate 170,107 of JANHFL010004905.1, forward strand.
TTAATAAGGGGACATCACCATTTTGGAAAGGGTGTAGGGATCATTCACAAATTGATCATTCTCAAATTGAACATCTCTGCTAGTGGATTCAACTCCTCTTAAACACACACAAATCAAATTTGGAGGAATAATTTAAGAACTCCTTGGAGCATATTTAAGTCCAGGGGTAAAGAGGAAAGAAACCCAATTTGAGAAGCAAGAATCAATTCATATAATATTGGTAGGCTAAAATGGTCTAAAACTTTTGAATCGGCAGATTCCATGATATTCATTGGATGCAAATTAATTTTTCTGATGACATGAATGTTCAATTTTCTAGGTAAATGAAGACTTTGGATCCATTTTCTCCACCCTTCTGCCAGGAGCCAATGCTATGCTGTCACCTCCTGAAGGGCAGACAGTTCTTGATGGTTTGGAGTTTAAAGTTGCCCTGGGGAACACTTGGAAGGAGAATTTAACTGAATTAAGTGGAGGCCAAAGGTTAGTACTTTTTTTGAAGAGCAAACAAAATAAGTCAACTCAGGCTTGAAGTTTTTCTTTTTAATTCTTCTAGCATTTCTCAAAAAGCGTGTAAAGATCATGGGTAATTTGAGTACAATAAATATGAAGTGCATAAGTCCAGAGAAAGAACAAAAGTGTGTGGAGGAGGATTACTTCCAAGCAGATACTGAGTACCTGAACCATAATATATTATTGGTTGAAGGTCTTCAGGATTGAATGACATGTAAATGAACTAAAAGAAATAAAATGGAACATTTTCTGTCTTTAGCTATACTTTGGATACATGCTATTTTGATAGATATTTTAAGTCTAATATTTATTCCTGGAGAATATACATTTATTTGCAACATGAATTCCAGCTTCAAACTGTGCCTCATACTCTCTAAATTTCTGGGCATCCTTGAACATTTAAAACAATGTTTCCTACATTTTTTGTGTTACAGTGAAAAGAAACTGCTAATGTCACCAGGATTAAGCAGTGCACTCAGACTAAGAATGAAATAAAATTTATTCTGCATACAAAGAGGGAAGGGAGCAAAAGTTCAAAGGAGAAATTTAAAAATTAGAGTCTTACCAGGAGCCCAGCTTGATAGATATAATAAAAAAAGAATTATTCTTAAAATTGTCACAGGAATTTTGTTTCAAGAAATTGTGCTGATTAAAAAAAAGCCAAGGCATTTTCTTTGATGTTAACGTTCTGATCGGACTTTTTTTGGTATTTTTTTTTAAAAAACAACAACTTTAGATCCCTTGTAGCTTTGTCCTTAATTTTGGCCATGCTTCTCTTCAAACCTGCTCCCATTTACATCTTGGATGAAGTGGATGCAGCCCTTGATCTTTCACATACTCAGAATATTGGGCAGATGCTTCGGACCCATTTCAGACACTCTCAGGTAATAAGCTAACAACAATTTATCAAAAGCATCTTTTGCACTAAGTTTTGAAACTATTCCTTTCTCTATTTACCATGGGGAAAATCTGTTCCTGAATTAATTTTCTCTGCTTTTCAGGCAAACAGCTCATACATCTTTGCTCCAGAATTGAATCCCTCATTCTCCTAGGTTGTCGTTCACACAAAACAAATGCCTTTTTTTCTATTCTCAGCCTCTGGCGGTCTGCACTATATGGGAGAAAGAAAAGAAAATGAATCCATTTTGTGTAAAACCCCAATTTGCCTAAGATACAGTTCATTTTAGTTGCCATAAGTCATCTTGTTGGTTGATTCTTGAATTTATTGTATTTTTGTTTCTCAGAGTTTAATGGGGTCAAATCTAATTGGAACTTGAATGAGAGACCACCAGGAAATCCCAGCCCTGTAGACTAGGCTGCAGAGTCAAAAAAGTGCTGAAGTAGCAAACCAGTTTCATACTGTTGTAAAGAGGACTACATGGATATGTCCATGGAATCACTGGGAGTTGTGCCTAATTTAAAAGGGTCTCTGCCTTTAAATTAGTGGGTCATTTGTCAGCATCTGCAAGTAGTTCTCAGAGATACTAATTAGAATGGGAATTTTCATTGCTCAAAAAGCACAATGTCACGTATCTGCATTGCTTAACAACAACCATTCCACCATCATTAAGCAACGACCACACGAGTTAAATGAGGACCCAAAGTGATCATAACTTCCAAATTCCTACCAGTTTCCTCAATGTCTTTGCTTAATGGAAAGTCAGCAGGGAAGGTTGCAAATTGTGATCCTCTGACTGGAAAAGTGTGACGGTTGTAAATCTGGGCCAATTGCTGAGCATCTGGATCTCAATCACATGAACGAGGGGGGGCACTGGGATGGCCAGAAGATTGTAAATACCACTCATTCATCGTCATCACAAGCTCGGTTGTTGAACAAATTATTAAGCGAGAACCATCTATACCAGGGGTATCACTCAATTTGATTGAGGGATGCATCAAGGTTGTCTTTGACCTTGGACTGGGGGGCTTGGCCAGCTCAGCATCATTCGTCAAGGCTCTGTTTTCGGCCGTAATGGCCTCTTGCAGCCCTCTGCCAGTGAAAACAGAGGCGGGGGGGGGGGCACGTGCCTTGAGTTTGTCCCCTGATCTATACAGTTACCCTTTGTTGTCTCTGCTTTTTTAATGCATTTTTTTTACAAAGTACATAGAGGTATGAGTAACTTTCTCTCAGTATCATGCTATATTTTGGCTATTTTACTTCAGCAGAGTTGAAGTATTTGTTGCTAATATCCCAAATAAAAAACGACATATTTCTTAAACTATTTTTAAAAAAATAGCTAACCCTCCTGTTGCATAATCCTAGGATACTTCCAGAGTTCTGAACTATTTCAAAACATTTTTTTAATCAGTGGCTCAAAAAGGTAACATTCTTGAGAGTGTTTCAAACTCTTAAGTATAAACACAAATATTTTAAATATAGGCATGTTTGTGTATTATTTAAGTTTCTTGATCTCAGATGCTGCGATGATGCCTGGGTAAAATTTGTACATTAACATTTTGATAACATGGTTATTTTGACTTTTTTTATCTGCTTCAAATCTAGTTCAAAAATGCTAGGTTCACCTGAAAGCCTAGTTTAATAGTTTAACATGATTTTTCTGTTCTTTCTTCTAGTTTATTGTAGTTTCCTTGAAGGATGGTATGTTCAACAATGCAAATGTATTGTACAAAACCAAATTTTTGGATGGTGTTTCTACTGTGGCACGATACACACAGGCTCAGAACGGAAATAATGGAGCTGCACAACAAAGAGCCGAAAAATTAAACAAGAAAGAAAAGAGACTGAAAATGCCAGTGGACGTTTGAAAAATATTTGCAGCTTGGTGGTTCGCCTACATATTTAAAGAGAAAATGGGATGCAATTAAAATATAGAAATGCCTCTTCTTTAGCATAGCAGCAATATCCATATATTATCTGTATAGAGCACCGAGATTCTCTGGACTCACAAGCTTGAGGTACAGAAGGGTTAATCCGTAAGTGCAGTTATTTTTCTTAATTTAGATTAGAAATATTTTAAAGACTTGTAAATATCCCTTCTATTTTTTTTTCCTCATTACGAAAAAGTTTAAGAAACAAAATCACACCCATAAAATGTACCTGTTTCCATTAAGCAAACTACTTACTAGCCAGGAGTGCATAACCATATAAAAATAAATAGCACATAATCAGAAGACTATAAAATTGTGTACTAGTATGTAAAATTGTCTGACTCCGAGCTCTGTGCTCTTGTTTTAAATTTAAATGTGTGATTTCTGTCATATATTTGTATTAATAATAAAATCCTCTCAGAATACTGCCTTTATTTGCTGTTGGATTTCCTTAGCTTTATTTACTAGAGGAACTTAACATGGATTGCTGTATGAGCAAGCTGGCTTAATGGCTTACCTGAAGCCCTTTTAGTTATTGTCTCAGAGCTGGAAGTCCCAAACTATTAGAAAAGCGGTCCTTTTGGAAAGCAGGAAATTTGCCCATATGAATGAATAAATGTTATGAGGCAGAAGTGCACTGCATGCGGGGAAGGCAAGAGATTGAGGAGCTGCAGCTCCATTTGAAACAAGTTTCATGTCAGACTGTGATTATTCTCACAGCCATTTTGTGGGGGGGGGGGGTCT
>JANHFL010004905.1:179730-202838 GCA_032468155.1 Oxyrhabdium leporinum
GGTTCACATAAAAATATAAAAATATATATATAAAATCCTATAAAACCCCGTTTTTAAAAACTAACCCCTAAAAATTTTTTTCCCATTCTGCTCTTGGAGTTTCATGAATAGAATTTGCAGATTATTTGCATGTTCAGCTATCAGGTATTGTCATCAGCATAAAGTGGGTTACTGATGTTTCTTACTCCAGTTTTAAAACCATGCTTATTTTCTTCCAATCCATCCACCCTCAAAATATATTCAGCCTATGGATTGAATAAACAAAGAGAGAGTTTATAGTCTTTCCAACTCACATACATTCCATTCCAAGTATGGAATTTAATTTGCATTAGTCAATACAGATGTTTCAACTTGGTAATAACCAGAATGGTGATCTGACTTCTACTTATAGTACCAGAGGTTTTTGTAAATAAGGAATCATCTTTCCAGCTACCTTAGTTGTTGACCTCTTTATTGTATGGAAGTTCATTGTATTCCTTCCATATTTGTTTGATTATTATGGAATCAGTTACTATCAATCAGCTGGTATCCTTTAGCATACCAATTAAAGGTGGAACCTTCTGCATATGGAGGTGTTTTTGGAAGATTTTAATTTTTATTCTACTTTGTTTCCATCTTCAGTATCTATAGAAGGTTGTAATATTGGTTCTTGTCTGTTTTAGCTCACATTACTTGTTAAATTCCTTCCAGAAATACTTGATTAAAAAAAATATTAAAAGAATTTGGAAGTCTTGTGATTGGCCAATCTTTTCTTGCCCCTTTTACTCTTAAATCCTTTTGGCTTTCTTTTGTTTCTGAGTCTTTGGCCGTCTCTTTCTACATTCCTTTTTAATCCTGTTGATTTCATTTCATAGTTCCTGTTGTTCTCTGTCAATTAGGCTCAGAACTTTGAAGTTTCTTTGATGCCCTTCTTGAAAATTATGGCTATGTACTCAAGATCGTTTCATTGAAACTGGTTGCCTTTTTTCTTTCACTTTAGTTGGCTTGGAACTTAAAAATGAGAATTTACAATCTGTTCTACACACTGCCCCTGGCAATGTCTTTGATGATATAAGTGAGGTCTTCTACCTCCTTTTAACAATAATAGTCAATTTGATTTGTGTGTGCTTCTCTGAAGATGTATATATAGGTATCAGATTGGCTGTTTGAAAACTGTGTAAGTGCTGAAGAATAATTGAATTTGGAGAAACTGATATGTCATTCTCATGTTTCATTTCTGTTGTCTAGACTCTATTTCCAGCTCTATTTTCTTCCAGTTTTGGTATTCCGGTCTTCAATCCCAGGTGACATGCCTTGCCTGCATCTTCTATTGATGTCTGATCGAACTTGATCTGGAAGCTCATCAATCTCTTCGGTTCAGCAAAGATTGGAAAATAATGTTGGATAATCACCATATTAAAGGATTATCTGCAAAGTCTAATTGATATTATTTGGCCATTGACTCCCTTATACCCAAGTACAGTCTTTGCTATATGCTTCCTGACTATATAAAGAATGCAGTTTCTGCTTTATTTTTTTATTCCCTGAGTGCTAATAGTATGTTCTTCTGAACAAAGGCATTTCACTACTAATCCACTTGAATTGCTGATATCTATAATGTTAATGTGTCATTGATTCATTTTATTGTTCACTTTACTTTCCCATATTTATGCTTCTTAGATTCCATGTTCCCACTGTAATTCTATCTTTACAGGTTTGCATTTTGTTTTATCATATGACAATATCAGCAACTATTGTCCTGAAAGCTTTAATCTTAGTAATGTGTTTGGGCTATCTGACCTGAGAGATTCATTATCTGGCACTATAATATCAGACACTTTATTGTGTCTATCCATGTGGTTTTTTAAGTAAAATATAAGAATGTTTTGCCTTTCCTTCTCCCATGCAAAATGAAATTATATGTTTTCTGTTACTTGTCTGCTTTTGCTGGTTCTTAAATTGCTACTGCCTTATCTAGGGTGCCAGCTTTGGCAGCTGGAACGACCTTAACTTACTGCAATGTGATCCTATGAAGTCCACCTAAAGGCTACTTTGGCCAACAATTTGGTATCATCAAGAGCCATGGTGCCACAGTGGTTAGAGTGCAGTACTGCAGGCTACTTCTGCTGACTGCCGGCTGCCTACAGTTTGGCAGTTCGAATCTCACCAGGCTCAAGGTTGACTCAGCCTTCCATCCTTCCGAGGTGGGTAAAATGAGGACCCAGAGTGTTGGGGGCAAGAGGCTGACTCTGTAAACTGCTTAGAGAGGGCTGTAAAGCACTGTGAAGCGGTATATACGTCTCAGTGCTATTGCTATCTTATGATTTTATCTTAATATATTATCTCCTACATTGTATTGTCCACATATCTTACATAAATATATTTGCGGGCCCTTTATTTAAACTAAATTTGTGTATCTGTGATTACATGACCTCTGTAGATGCCATACGCTAAATAAATAATAAAAAAGTAAACATTACCTATCGGGTTTTTTTGTACTTTCAATTCTTTTTCTTAGAAGAATAACAATAGCAATAGCACTTAGACTTATATACCGCTTCACAGTGCTTTACAGCAGCCCTCTCTAAGTGGTGTACAGAGTCAGCATATTGCCCCCCAACAATCTGGATCCTCATTTTACCCTCCTCGGAAGGATGGAAGGATGAGTCAACCTTGAACCAGTCAGGATCGAACTGCTAGTAGTTGGCAGAAGTAGCTTGCAATACAGCATTCTAACCACTGTGTCACCACAGCTCTTTAGGCACATCTCAAGACTAGTAGTAAATCCAGCTCTATTTTGACTAGATGTAGCAGTTTGGAAATCTCAATTGACTCACAGAGGGGAGTATAACTCTAAATACATCTGCAGCCCATTGGGATTAAAGCTGGCTCTCCTAATCCCACACTTAACTAATTTTAGATATTCATATGCCACCATGACCCAATTAAGCATGTAATAACCAGCTTATGGTTATTAGCAGCCACTAACGAATGGACTAAAATACTTTAAAATTACCATATCTTGTGGCAGTTTACAGTTCCATAAATTAATGAGTTTGATTTTTGAGAGAAGCTCATTTTTTAAAACAGTTAAAAATTTTCTGCCTTTGCAGTATTCTTAGAACGAATCAACACAACTGTGTTGAAATAAAGTCTTGCCACATATGGCACGCAATTTTATACACCTTATTATCCCAAAGGTGCTTTTTTCAAGAGGAAACTGGACTTTCTTGCTTTTTTCCTTTGAAGACGTTTCACTTCTCATCCAAGAAGCTTCTTCAGCTCTGGCTGGACGGTGGGGAATGGAAGGATTTATACTCCTTGCAGACAGCTGGTCCTTTGCATCCTTTCTCAACCTGAAGTGCGAATAGTTCCTGTAGTCTGCAATTTTTACGGAAATCTGTTCATATTCCTGCACCATTCGAAGAGTGTTAATCTCAAAGTGCGTTGCTAAATATCTATGAAGATTCTCAGCCATCCAGGTCATATGACTGTCTCAAAAGTCCTTTTTCAAGAGGCAACTGGAAGCGCTGAAGAAGCTTCCTGGATGAGAAGCGAAACGTCTTCAAAGAAAAACCAAAAAGCTCAGTTGCCTCTTGAAAAAGCACCACCTTTGGGACAACCATGACCTGGATGATGGAGAATCTCCATAGAGATCAAGCCTTCTTGTTAGTTTTTAAAGACTTGTCATATATACTGTACATGTACGCTTCCTGTACATTGAAGAGCTGTCAGAGCATTTTATCTGAATTCCCTTTCTCACAATCAGCTTTCCACATCTGGGGTATTGCTTGGTAAAGAAATCTCTCCAACAGTACGATTACCTGAAGTGATCCCAATGCCGCAGAGATTCAATCCCGACCACGTACAAAAATGCATTTCTGATCTGATCTGAAAAATGCATCCTTCCGTGCGATCGCATGTTATCGTCTAAAAAAAATGCATTCTCATGTCCGAACGATGAAGTCAGTGTCCTATGGCACAGTTACAAGTGTCAGGGCGTAGAGCTTTCACGGATGAAACTTTATGATGTGACCCACCCATTCCTTAAAATTCATCTTAAAAATTAAGATGAATTTAAAAAGAAAAAAAAATCTTGCGGGAACTGGTAGACTCTCTGGAACCTGAAACGATGCTGTAACTTGTAGTGTTTTGCTGTTGCTTTAACAGCGTATCTCTATAAACACGGCACTGCACATATGTTGTAGTGCATATATTGGTCCCTAAAGGGTGCAGAGATGCTCCATTTGCAAAAACCACGCAAGGAAAGCATCCACCCCTCTTTCTTTCGGTCCCTGTCAAGCTCCCCTGCCAGCCACCACCACCAGAAGATATTTTAGCTACCTGGAAGTTTGTAAAGAAAAGTCTCTGCAGCAAAACTAATTTCCTAGTCTCACCCCTTGGGTTTTTCTGTGTCATCTCTAGTGTCATTTTTTTTCTTCTTCTTTCATTCATGCTCTAGCAGTGGCGGTGAATGCCAATGAGTGACCTGATGCAGCTTGGATCAGTCCTTTGCAACCAATTTCTTCAGGGTACCAAATAGTTGACTCACCCCTTATTTTTCCTTATTTTTCTTCTCTCTCTCTCTTTTTTTTTTTTTGTACTCTCAGATATGGTCGGGTCAACCAATTACACATGTCGGTTTGATAGGAAGCCTGGCTATGCTTAGAAAGGTGCCAAACCTGGTATACAGTTTATATATACAGGGGGGGGGGGAAGACTGCAAATCTTGTTGTGTAGGGGTGCCGGAATTGGATAAATACAGGCTTCAAATCGTAAGGAGGCGGCCAATACAAACTCCACGGGCCTCTCGAATGACTCTGGAACTCCTACAACACTGCTAGTCTGATTTGTGGGGAAGCGCTTGGAAAAGAGAAGTGGAGAAGGGAAAAAGTGGGGACAATTAAAAAACAGCTTGGTTCTGATTTTGTGGCAGTCCTCGACTTATGATTACAGTTGAGTCCAACATTTCTGTTGCTAAGTGAGACATTTGTTAAAAGAACTCTGCCCCATTTTATGACCTTTCTTGCCTCAGTTGTTAAGTCAATCACTGCAGTGATTGCAGTTAATAACCTGGTTGTTAAGCGAATCTGGCTTCCTCATTGACTTGGCTTGTCGGAAGGTCGCCCAAGGCGATCACACGACCCCAGGGCACTGTGACCGCCGTGAATATGATCTGTTGCTAAGTGTCTGCATGCTGATTGTGTGACCATTTGGAATCCTGCAATGGTTGTATGGGTGAAAATGGTCATAAGTCACTTTTCGTCTGTGCCATTGTAACTTTGAATGGTCATTAAATGAATCGTAAGTTGAACCATTGTAAGCAGTACTTGTACTGCTCTGCTCCTGGGTTGCAGCGTGAAGTTGGGAAAGCTTTGTGAATCGTCCTCAAACTAATTCAAATCATCAATGTGATTAATTGATACGAATCTCCAAAATAATTTCCTAAACACAGTTTGCAATATCAAGCAATTTGATTCAGAACATAAACTCAGTTCAACTCATGGGTTTGAAAAACTTGTGCTTTTTTACTTGAAACTTGAAAAACTTGCATTTTTGCAAAAGCATTCAATCATCAAATGATACGGATTATTGAATCACATTGAATTAAACTTCTACACTGAATCTTTCCCTCACCCTTTAAGTTCACTGACTGAAAATAAGGCAACTTTCTCCCATCAGAAATTCCAAGACTAGTGAAGTCTTCAAGCCTCTGTGGGACAAGATGTGGGATCTGAAGGGAACATTAAATCAAGGTTTAGGATTTGCCTTTTCAGTGCTGTAGGTTTCTCTTCAGAAGAGAAATTTAATCATCATCAGCCTCTTTTAATGACCCCATAATCCCTTGCAGGGTGGAATCTGGGCAACGGAATGGAGCTGAGTGTTTACTGACCGGATGCCCTTCCTGTCGCCAATGCAGAGTTTTTTGCAGCAGATACATTCTCAGTGTGCCCAGAGAGAGAAATATCTGCCTCTACCTCGGATCGAACTCACAGCCTCCTGATTGTGAGGTGAGAGCTCCACCTCTAGGCCACTGCACCACTCAGAAAGGAAATTTAATGCGTTCTGGAATTCGTGGAAAATATCTCGGAACCATGAGAAAGTTATCTTAATATTAAAGTATAGTCAACCACTTCCATCATTTCCATATTCAAGCCATAGAAAATACACCGTATATCATCTCTGCACATGTGCCTGTGCATGCATGCTTGCAAATGTTTGATGGAATTAAAATTGCTCCTTTTTAATGAAAGCTGAGTAGAAAAAAACATTTTTTTTCCTTCCAGGTGAAAAAACAAAGGAAGGGGAAAATGATTGAAACAGGTTTCAAAAATGAAATGAAAAAGAAAACAGCTTGATGAAGGATTTCAATTACCATGTGTTTATTGCTTCGTACAAACTGGTATCAGACCGTTGCTGTAATTCACTAAACTATTGAAGGCAATAATTATCCATATACCTGCAGCCTAATTATAGCTATCAATCTGAATGCATTCAATAATACATTTATAACCCATCTTTCCTTCCCCATCTGCCTTCAATGAACAATAGTACGATATCAAATTGTAATCAAATAAATATTGTTTAAAAATATCTTCCTTTTGAGATTTGGATTATAGTGAGCCGAGGTGGTGCAGTAGTTAGAATGCAGTAGTGCAGGCTAATTCTGCCGACTGCCAGCAGTTCAATCCTGACTGGCTCAAGGTTGACTCAGCCTTCCATCCTTCCGAGGTGGGTAAAATGAGGACCCAGATTGTTGGGGGCAATTGGCTGACTCTGTAAACCACTTAGAGAGGGCTGTAAAGCACTGTGAAGCGGTATATAAGTCTAAGAGCACTATTGCTATTTTGTGCACAGTCTGATTCACACATGTCAGATGGTTTTAGCTGCTTTATACTAAATTGAAATATGCATGTTTCAGATATTTTGGATCATGTATGAGACAAATGAGTCTATATTTTGGATACAGATTAAAATGCATGGATCCAAGCAGAAGCTGTTTGGAGCACAGATAAGAGTGACAAAAAGACAAAACTGGCAAAAACATGTGCAGACATTGGCGGCAGGAGCAACAGCAGCAGCAAAAAGATCTTGGGAGATTTCCAGGGAAAAGATTGTCTGAAAAGAGAGGATGGAGTGACATGTACCACTGCAATACTCTCCCTGGAAAATGATGCTGGAACCCTCCAGTTTCAGTTTGACCCAAATGTTCTGGAACTGGTTTCTGCCCAACTGCACTTAATACAAAATAGTTTGACTAGAACATCTGAAACATGATGGATTTTTGTTTTCAAGAAAAAAAAATATTTTCTATTTTGTATATATCTTTACTTTTGAATCATAGCCTCAGAAACAGGTTACACAATAACCTGGGTTATGCCCAAGTCCCCATCTAAAGGTTAGGGCAGCATGCCTCGCTTAGCCCAAAGCAAATTAAAGACCAGAGGATCCCTTTGCCTTGTCCAAAGTGTAGAAATCCATTGCATTTATAACAGTTAACAGATTTTGATCCCTTTTGGCACTATTCAAAGCATTACTTTAATGACTGATTCTTGAAAAGATTGCTATTTTAAAAAGTTCAGCTAGATCTTAGGGAAGTGGGCAAGCTGAAGCAATTTTGCCATGTGGCATAGATTAGAAAGCCTACTGTCTTTTAAATGATTTTTTATGTTTTTTTCCGATTGCCAATATATCTGTAGTTTTCCAGATACAAGCAAGGATAATGAAAAAATGTGTATATCCTATATTTCTTTTTCAAAGTACAATGCTGTGTTGCTTCCCTATTGAAATTTTCCTATTAATTAAATTTTCTGACTCAGCATCATTTCAAATATGCAAAATGTGTGCTTTTCAGAATATCAAATGTTTTAAAAGATTTAGTTGCAAAAGAAAATAAAAACAAGCATGACTATGGCGAGCAGCTGATGTGCATCTTAAGTTACAAAACAGGAATCGGGTTGGCCAAAACTGTTCTTTAAAACAAAATGGGATAAAATACAATCCTGTCCATTCAGCCTTTGGATTTAAGGAATAGTCTTAATTTCCAGAACTGTAATTCTTACCTTCAAGTTTGGTGAGCAGCACCTCTATTACCGATAAAGCTTCGGTTCTTATGGAAGTGTAACTTTTATTCTCTAATGGAATAAAATTTACATTTAAAACGGTGAATACAAATTACGTGTATAAAAAAAATATTTTTGTGCCATAAATACTAATATGAAAAATTTATACAACTTTGACAGTGGTACGCAGTCTCTCAATTTTTACTTTCTCTTAACTTCAATTCTAGCATGGATTTATTAATGGACTATATTATTGTTAAGTAATATTGTTAAATTATTCTTCAAACAATAGTGTTATTTGAACAAATAAATTGATTTGTGTTGGAAATGAACTTGCAACGGTAAGTAACAGTTGCATATCTAGATGATTACCAGTGACTGGTTTATACATTATCATCCTAGTTAATTGCAGTATAGATGGTCTTTCTGGTCTAAGTTATTCTGTGTGTTTTCATAATGTTTTGGGAAGTATCCATCAAACAGAAATTGGTGGTACCTAAGACAAAAACTAAATTTGACTTGATTTATAATTTACAGGCAATACAATTTAATGTAAAATAATTCATGTAATTTACTGTCTTTGTCTGCTCGCAATAATTCTCATTTTGTCAGATTAATGATAACTAAGTACATCTTTTAAAATCTCTAAGGGTTGCATCCAAGCATTTTGTAGGCTGCATGAAGCCCTGGGTTTTCAAATGATCCACCTCTATCCTAATATAAAAAAGGATAGCAGGTACATACAGTCCGCTGCATCATTAAAGTTTCTTTTTTTTTTAAAAAAAAATCTCTTTATATCTGCAATATTAAATGCTATGCAGGCAGAACCTTAAAGTGTACCTCCCTACCTCTTCATTCTGTGTCATGGACAAATTGCTCTTGGTCTTTGTGGGCTGATCTCCTTACATACACAGGTAATGCTCAACTTAGGACCACAACGGAGGCCCAAATTTCTGTTGCTAAGCAACTGAGTTAAGTCAATTTTGGACCATTTTACAACCTTTCGTGCCACAGTTGTTAAGTGAAAATGATCCCCGTTGACCTTGCTGGAAAGAAGGTTGCAAAAGGCGATCACACTGCAACCGTCAAAAATATGAATCGGTTGCCGAGCGTCTGAATTTTGATCACCTGACCAAGGGGAAGCGGCAATGGTCGTAAGTGTGAAAAACAGTCATAAGTCACTTTTTTTAGTGCTGTCGTAACTGAACGGTCACCAAATAAACTGTTGTAAGCCGAGGATTACCTGTATGTAGACAGGAACGAATATGACCTTGACAGGTATGTGCAGGCTCCACTGCCAAGGCAACAAGGTTAAAACAGTTTTATGCCAAGAGTGTCCAGGTAACATGTTCGGTTTGTTTGGAAGTGTCTCAGAAAAGACCTTTCTGATCCTGAACTATAAGGAGGAGGAAGAGGTACTGCGAAATCGGATTTGCAAGACTCTGCTATTCAGCCATTCTCAATAAAAATAAGTTATAGGATACTTAATTTCATGGCTTGGTCTATCTAGTGAGCCCGACAATAAGTCAAACAGGGACAGTCTTTCTCTCTTAGTAAAAAAGTTGGGGAGAAGCAGAATGATGGAATTCCAAACTTTCTAGCATCTAATCCAATAAGCAGAACATCCAAATAAAAAAACATCTTAAAGATACAAGATGGATATACGCAAATCCTGCTCCTCTGGCCAAAGAAGCAATCATAATTCTTGATCAGTTGGCTGTCACAATGAATCTTTGGCAGATTCTATTTAGTTACATTTGGGTTTCAAACAATAAATGGTATTAGAGAACAGGGAAATTTTAGATTCTTATAGGATCATACAGGAATTGCTACTAGCCTGGCATCAAGCAAATACCATTTCCATGAGGGAGTCAAGAAACATGAAAAGCATGAAATAGTCCATTCTCTCCTTTGTTCATTGAAGTTTAGACAAGTGGACAAAGAAAGCACAAGACTGAAAAGATATTTACCTAGTGAATGAGTGATGGAGGAACAGGTTTCCAACAACATTCTTGCCAAAGCCTCGGGGTCAGAGTGTTCTGCTTCAAATAATAACAACCTATCAAATAGAAGAATATAAGTATCATTTCCCCCCCAAAAAACACAGGGCCTTACTGTCTTAAAATTACACCAGAGTGAGCTGCAATCATCTGAGGCCTTCCATGTGGTGATTGTAAATACCGAAGATGCTACACACACTCAGTTATCGGGTGAGCCTTGTGGAGCCTGAAATGTCAATTCCACATACATTGCTCCTTACTTAAAACATGCCAGTTTCCCCATGCCAGTCAGTTGGCAGGGAGAAGAGGCAATGAGATTCACAAAGCTCAGGCAAGGGATTTTGAATCTGTTCCTCTCCACATGCTACCGTGAGGGAGGAGGGAATGAACAAGAACAGAAGCAGCAGCTCCAGCACCCGCAGAAAACTTACCCTTGGAAAAAAGCCTTCATGGCTTGGAGAACGCCGAGCTGTACTTTCCACGTACCAAGTCTCAGACGCTCACACATTAATCTGCATAGCTCTTGTCGATAGCAGCCTTTTTAAAAAAGAGATCAAAATGTAGACAATTTACATGCCGACAACTCTCAATGCTCAGTTACAGGGAGCCTTAGAAGATCTGAAAATGGCACTTGGGTTGTTAAAGGGGGTAGGAGCCAGACTGACTTTCCTGTCAGAACTGCCATGCGTTCTGGTTGTTGCCTCCTCTTCTGACTTCCATTTTCTCAGTCCCTCATCCTTGCCACCCATCTGTGTTCTGGAGGACAATCTCCCAAAATCTTCATATTATTTTCCAAGCAGATTTACTGTTCCCAGTAGCTTAAATAAATATAGCTTCAAAGAAAACTAAGGAACAGGATCCTAAGAACAAAGGACAAAATTTGGCTTCTCCCTTGAAATATTCAGTTTCTAATCTTTCCCTTTTTGTTGCTTCTTTTCTGAAATTTAAAAAAATGCTCACCCACTTATTACAATCCTTATATTTAGATTAAATCATAAGATGTTAAGAAAGTTGACCTTAAAAAAATACAAAGCAAAAGAACTGCAACGAAACCAACAACCGATACAATGAAATTATTTCCTTCCTCTCCTATGAGCTCTTGCAAAAGATAAAGATAAAATAGTTCAAATTACTGGAATTAGACCTACACTGTGTTTCTGAGTTTTTAGGCCAGGCTTTGCCTAAACTTTCAAAGGCACAGAGGAGAGCTTCAACTTGGAGTTCTTTCTCATTTTCGTTCTCATCCTCATCATCCTTGTGTGACGAATTTTTTCCTACATTCTCAGGACAATTCTGCAGTGGAACCAGAGGGTGTGAAATTTGAAAGAGAAAGAGAAAGCAGAAGAAAAAAATGGTGGTTTAGCTTTTATACTTCTCTTTTTTACAAACATCCTGACAGCAGTTCCATTAAATTATTCTACATTTGGTTAGCAACAAAGAACTCAGAGTAATATACTGAAATGTAAAACATTTTATTTACATGAAAGTTAATCATGGCATCTCTACTGCAGGAGATCAAGCTTGCAAAATTTAATTGGCATACCGATAAAAAATAATGGTTTAAATCCAACAGTTGATGGCAGGGACCATTTCTTTAATCTCACAGTTCAGCCAAGAAGTTGCACTAGCCACACTTGCCTCATAAAGAGACAGATCCCAAGATAATGTACGCTTCACAAATTGTTTTTACAATTTTAGGCTCTCAATTACCTTCACTGAGAAGAAAGTCATTAAAAGAAATAAAAAACTAGTAATCAATGTAGAAAAAAAATAAAATTTTACGGAACTCTACTACGATAGAAGTGTCCCAAAAACCTAAGTGGATATTAAGAAAGTTGAAAACAGCCCTTCTGCCACAGGTGCAGTAGCTGATATCTGCCCTATCTTTATTAAGGACTTGCAACCCACTTGAAAGCAGCATCCTTCAAAGAGCAAGGTGAGATATAAAGGAATGATTCAATTGATTGTTCTCCAAAGAAAGATACAGGAGACTGAGTCTTGAGAAACAAGAAGTACAAAGGTATTAACCATTTCTGGCTTCCTCCAGTTAGCAGCAGTTCATATGAGGCCTTTCTGCTAAATAGCAATAGCACTTAGATTTGTATACTGCCTCACAGTGCTTTACAACCTCTCTAAGTGATTTACAGAGTCAGCATAATTGCCCCCAACAATCTGGGTCCTTGTTTTACCGACCTCAGAAGGCAGGCTAAATCAACCTTGAGCTGGTCAGGATTGAACTGTTGGCAGTTGGCATGAATTAGCCTGCAATACTGCATTCTAACTACTGTGACCTATAACATCATAGCACCAGCTAGTAATGCTGTAAATTATTAGTATAAAAATTCTAAAGAGATTGTTAATTCTTCTTTGGTCAGATTGAACGTAGTAAGTTTTTTAACAGCAAGAATGAGCAGCAAACTAAGTTGTGTTCCTGCTTTGACCTCAATGGGGGATCTTTATTAGTTCAGCCTGGTTCAGCTTGAGATGTCCTCCCCTCTTTTCGCAACATATAAATTAATCCCAGCCAGATTTACAAAGGTTTTTATATGGATTACATAGAACAATTCACAGAAGTAGCAAATCAAAAAATGTTCTATTTTTAGTGATGCTATTATTCGAATCCAAGGAGGGCTGAAAGATCACCTTCTTTATTACTGGAAAGATTATGTCTGTCAGTTCCTGGAACCTATTTTCTTGGGTAGCCTTAAGCACATCTGCCGTACACCGGAGTGCCACAATCTTGTACCGTAGGTTTTCTTTGCGGCTTTCTTTCAGCATTGGCTGTACGACATCATCAACACTGGGCTGGTTGGGCAAAGGCTTGCGCAGTTCCACACTAAAATCATTAAAGGATGGACAGGACAGGACTGATCAATTTGTCTCCTTGATGTTACACCGAGCCTCTTAACTTAGCTCAACCTAAGTATACCACTTGCAAAATGTGCACATCCCCTTTGCTCTAGGCAAGTAAAACCTATCATATGGCTGTGTAGACAACTTGACATTTTATTTTATGGTAAAATGCTTTGAATTTTTGAAAAAAACAGCTGAAAATCATACAGTTTGCAATTTCATTCTTCCCCTAATGAAGAAAAGCTTCTTCATATTTCATTTATACCCATGCATACTCAGCAATTATATATTTTTTTCCAATTCATATCCCACTATTGCACCAGTCAAGCCCGAAGGAGAAGAAGCATTGATTTTTAACAGCTAATATTTCCTTTACTATAGTTTTCAGGAAAAAAATATCTTAAGGGAGAAGTCCAAAAAACAGGAGAAATAAATTGATCAGCAGCCAAAAAATCACTAATATATTGACATTGGGAGAAAAAACAGGGAAAGGGCATGAAAGAATAACTAGAATGAAATATGCTGAAAAAATACATGTCCACTGGCACAGAGATCTGCATGGCAATGTTTTATTTTGAGTACCAAGTGAAATAATCCAAACACACATTTACTGTAGAATTAGCAGTATATGTTGGGACAAACCTTACAAAGTGTTCTATTGCAATAGCTTTACTTGCAGATACAGTCCAGCAAAATTTAAAGAACATTTTTTAAAAAAATCAGGCAGGTATGTTGTATGGAACAACATAGGGAGGGAATATTTTAAAATCTATTATTTTAAAAATAGTAGTCAAGTATCAAAGAATGGAAATATGCACGAATGTTAGTGTCCAAGAAAAAAATGACAAAAATTAGGTCATAAATGCTATGAAAATGTTGAAAACTGATCAAGCTATAGGTGTAGACAAGGAGTCCCAACTGCTGGGCCGGGGACACACTACCAGACTGTGGCCTATTTGGAATTGGGCCGCATGAGCGGCAAGCTGGTGGGCACACACGCACCAACCCACTCTCGTGCAAATCAAGCTGTGTGCTTGTGTGCGCTGGCTCACAGCTCGCACAGCTCAGCTCACCTCTTCCCCCAGCTGGGCCAAATCACAAAGATTTGGGACTGCTGGCATAGACGGTATAACTGAGTAGTTATAACTAGTTTTACCTGTGTGTGAAGTCTACTTCTGATTGTAATATTGCCACTACTATTCCCCCATAAAAAAAAGGAAAGGTAGCAAGCAGAAATGCAAAATAACAGGAAACTAGTTTCTAAATTGTGCTTGGCAACATCTCTGACATATTTTTGACGAAAAGGCAACGAAGTGTCTCACTGAGGAAAATGTGGGAAGTGCAAAGCACTTTAAATTGGGTAGATTTTTGCTCTTCAGCAAGTCAGGGGGAAAGAATTGTAAAAAATAAATTTAATTGTTGATTTAGAGAAAGCATACGTAAAAGTAAATATGAAATATTTTTTACAAATGCAAATTCTTCATTCCCTAATTCATCCTTTTTCTTTAACATCCAAAGGGGGGCGGGGAGAGATGCTTAAGAGTCAGTTTTTTATTCTTGGGGACTTGACTGAAGAAGTTCTTTCAGTTTTCTTGAAGGGAGTTTTGGAAGTGGTTTGCCATTCCTTCTTCCTAGGGCTGGGAGAGAGGAACCCAGCTGGGTTTGTGCCTAAGGTAGGATTAGAACTCATCGTCTCCTAGTTTCTAGCCTGGTGTCTTAACCACTGCATCAAACTCAATTTCATTTTCATTTGTCCTGTCAATTACTAGAAATCTTCTAGTTCATTTCTTTTTAAATAATTTTAAAAATACTTCCACAATATTTTTAGAAAGTAGAGATTGTAGTAGTAGTAGTACCTAAACTTCCTTCAGTACTTCTCCAGGAATCAATGAGGAAATTCATCTCACCCCAAACTGTTTATACAGAGAAAAACTTTCAGACCAAGAGATGAAAATATTTTTACCTGCATGAACAGACGACACTGGCAATTGCTTTTAACAGCTCTTCCTAAAAACATTATAAACAACATAAGAGATAAATTTTAGTATATGATTTCTATATTGTCCCCACAAAAATTTAGAAGTGCCTAGTCAAATATGCAAGTTACATCTTGTATGGGCATTTGATTGTGAATTATAATGATATCCAGTTGGGCGAAAGATCTGAGAGAACAAAAAATATATACGTCAGCAAAGCCAACTCAGCTCGACTTACGTTTCTATAATACCAAACAACTATTCCTTCTATGATATACTTGTTTTCCCCCAATTGGCCTCATAGAATTTCATTTTAAAATCAAACGCTAACTAGCATATTAGTGATTCTGCAAACACTGATCCATTAAACTCACAAACGTATACCCCAAGCACACTAGAGCTTATTTGACAACAACAGGCAAATTTTATTTATTTATCAAATTTATATACCTCCCATCTCACCTAAGTGATTTCTGGACAGTTTATGAAATAAAAGCCATTCAGCCAATTATAGGCAGCGATGAAAAAAGAAATGCAAAGAATTGCAGTGGTTTTTTTTAATGTCCATTTCTAACCCATGAAACAACCCACTGCATAGATCAGTGCTTTTTACCTTTCCAGCCCATGTTCTTCCAGGCAGACCTTGCAACAGAGCTGTGAGCACCATGCCTAAGTGTGGAGGTACCAGAGCGCCAGTCTGCTTTGCTATGGATGCCATGGTAGCTGCTCCTTGTGCTTTCATCTTCCAAGACGGAGACTGCAAAGCTTTCTGGGTCACTGCGATCAGTTCCTCCATGTAGAGCCTAATGCCACCGTAGGTACCTAGGTTCCAAGACACACAATGTTTGCTACAGTGGATAAGAGGACCACCACCACTGTCGGATATTAATACGGGTAGTCCTTACTTAACAGTGGCAATTGGGACTGGATTTTCATCGCTAAGGGATGTGGTTAAAAAAGCGTGATGTCACGTGGCTGTGAAACCTAGCGGTGGCAATCCTGGCAGTTCCTATTGCCATGATTAAGCAAGGATTGCGGATCATTAATGGAGAAGCAGGCTGGAGGACAGGGGAGTACCAGGGAGTAAGGCATGGGAGAAGGCTGCTCTGCTACAGCGAGTACAGTATATGCAGGTTGGAGATAGAGGGAGGGCATGAGGGCTGAGAAAGAGTGCTGCTGCCCTGTGAGTGGGTACTGAGCACCATGCAAGGGCAGCCGGGCAGGGGAGGGTTTGCCTGGGCTCCTTGGGAGAACAGGCGGTGGGAGTAACTTGCAACCTAACCTCCCCTGCTGGCTTCCCCATTGATTTTGCTGATGTGAAGCCGGCAGGAAAGGCTGCAGATGGTGATGACGGGACATCGCAACCATCATAATTGTGAGCCAGTTGTCAAGTGCCCAGGTTGTGATCACGTGACAGCAAGGATGCTGCAATGGCCAGAACTTTGATGACTGGTCCTAAGTAACGCATGTTCAACAGCAACGTTGAACAGTTGCTGAAGAAGTGATCGTTAACCAAGAACTACCGGTAGAGAGTTTGGGGACAAAGCCTCTAGTATGTCCTGAGAGATAGCTTTGTACAGCGGTTCCTGCTTTAGGAAAAGTTAAAAGGCCTGAGCCAGCATGGTCCTTTGAAAGTTGGACTGCAACTGAGACTGAGATTAAAGGGTTCAGTATGTAAAGTGGGTTCACTGAGATTTTGGGCCAGCCATTTTGTCTCATAGCAACATACCCACAAGGTCATTATTATGTGGATAAAACCAGAGTTGACCCATATTTATTTAATTTATTTGTTGCCAATCTCACCATCACACAATTCTGGGTATTTTACAATCTGATAAAACTATAATATAAAAGAGTAAAACAGTAAGTACATTAAAATTAACAAGAATATATACTACTTTTGGCTTTTTAGAGGAAAAGATAGGATATAAATGAAATTAATGTAATAATTAAATAAACAGGCAAAAAGTCCTAGTTGCACTTGGAGAAAAGAAGTCTGAGCATAACGAAAATTTTAAAAAAAACAACCCACAATGACATGGGAATATCTCTCTCTCTGTGTGTGTGTGTGTGTGTGTGTGTGTGTGTGTGTGTTGAATGAAGGAAGAGGATTTTGCATAATCTCTACCTTTCAGAGACCAAGACGACTATTTTATTTTAGGATTTGTATTTTGGGTGTTTATTAGTAGGAACTGGTCACAGTAGTGAAAATCATGAATGGTAGATCTACTTACCAGGTACATTTTCCTGCCATACTTCAGACCACAGGTTGCCTTCCTCCTTCTCCCCTTTGTCCTCTTCAGGAATTTCATGCATGCCCAGAAAAGCCAGAGGCAAAACACACTTGGCTTGATTCTTCAGTACATCTGGGCTGTAGCGTCCAATAGCATGCATAGTTAAAGCACAGGCCATTTTATAGACTGGCTCTAAAATAATAATAATTTTTAAAAAAACACAGTGAGAAAAACATGACTCTGTGCTTTCATTGCAGCCCAGGGGCTCAATGTTCTGCTTTCTAGTGATGCTCAAAACGTTATTCAAAGTTCTGGTCAATTAGAAAACACGGGATATAGACTTCCAAATCTATAAATCAAAGATGTGTAACTTTTACTAGGTGGAGACATTGCTCCTTCCACCCACCTACCTATTTCTCCCTATCTCTGTCCTTTTGGCCACCTTACATAGCACTACTCCTCAGTGGCAGTGCTAGGGCTGAAATAAAGCCTAGGCCTAACCTTCAACCCCAGTGCCCCTACTGCCACTGAGGACTGCCACTGTATCAGGTGATCAAAAGGGCAAAGATGAGGGAAAAATAGGAAAGCTTCTGAGGCTTTCTGAAACATCATAAGAACAGGGTGCAGTATTTGGACAACAGTGCAAGTGACCTCATGAAGAAGGCCTGGAGTGGCCAGCAACTGCCTCTTATAGGTGCAGCAGGGCTTGTGGAACATGGGATAGTGGCAAGGGGCCTGTGGTAACACTCTTTGGCTGGCTGCAGTAGGGCTGAAGTAGAGGCCTAGGTCAATGGCAGCCAGGTAACACTGCTGAAGACCTCTACTTGAGCCCCAAGGCTGATGCCAGAGTGTGGTTATGTGGGGTTGGCAAAAGGGAGAGATAGGTGGGTGGGGTGAATTGAAGCACCCCTGTAGTTGTAAATGTGGACAAGCATATTCAATCTGTCAAATTAAGGAACAGAAGAGTTTCACAAATGAAACCAAAATAATTTTGATACAGACAGCTGGAAAAACACTATTTAGTGAGTTTAGGGCTAAGCTAAGTGATTTAACTGGTGTAAAATCAACACCAGTTGCTTATGTAATGAGATAGGTGGCTTTTCAAGAGATTTTAAAGTGAGTCATATTCAAGTAATGTAAAAGTTTTTAAACAGCAAAACTTCTGAATGAGTATTACGTAAGTATTTTCTCTCAAAACACTATATCAAATCAAGGCATTTTAAAATGGAAAAAGTTGTTCAGTAAGCATGCTTAGTAAAAATAAAAAACAATTCTCAAACTATTCAGCTTGCATTTTAAAACAAAAGTAATAGCAATGTCATACTCATTACATAAGCTTCTAGGAACGAAACATTTTAAAAATATTTATCTTAAGCGCATACCTTCCTTATCCATGTACCAACCGTTGAGCTTCTGGAGCAATTTGTCAGTGCTGCTGTCTCGTGAAGTCTTAAAATAAAACCCAGAAAAACTCATGTCACTTCTGAACCCACAAAATCAGACAGAAAAATCTCAAAACTGAGGAAGGATGACTTACTCTAACTAAATGTCCCAAGGCAAATGCAAAGCTCTTCTGCACCACGCTATTGCGATCAGTTAGGCCACTAAGTAAAGCACTCATGAGTTTACCTATGTAAGAGAGGAAATTATTTTAGCAATCAACTGTAAGTTTCTGTACAGGCAAGTAGAAAGTCAATTCCCAAACCTTCTGATACAATTAACATAATAAAAAAGATGTGGTGTAATGTATTACACAACTACTCCGACCAGCTACAACACACTTGATGGCTCAAAATAAACAAAATATAGTGGCAGATTACCAATACTGTAATGTAATTTTCCTCAACTAAGTTTCCATACAATACTGGTTTGTAACCATTAGTTTGAATAAAGGGATCATTGTTGACTGTAGGAATTGCTTTCTGACTTTGTGCTGACTTAAATCCGTGTAATGGGAAAGGCTTCCTCCATCTCTCCTCTAATGGAAGGAGCAGTAATCTATCCCTCTCCACTTCGTTGAAAAGTTGTTGTTGTTTTTTTAAAAAAGAATTATCTTATATGAAAGGTTGCATTCAAACAGAAGTTCAAAATCCTTATGGCAGATTAGGAAAATATTTTGTGGGTTAGTAATGTTTTGGGGGTTTAGTCACAAAACGGAAAGAAAGAAAAAGAGTAAATCACCCGAGGTTTAAAAAGAAGAAAACGTGGCTCTAAAACCTACCAGCATATGGTGTCAAATCTTGGGGGCACTGAGTGGTTAGTGACACAATTACACTAGCACAGCCACCCTAAAAAGAGTAAAAATAGGAAAGACAGAGATTAGTTTATTCTTCTGAGTGAAAAAGAAGTTTATGTCTGCACATTTACCTAGAAACAAGCCCCACTGATTTAGTGATGCCTACTTTGAATGAATACAGGTAGTCCTCACTTACCGACATAGCAAGCATTCGAAGTTACAAAGGTGGTGGGAAAAAAGAGACTTATGACTAGTCCTCAAAGTTCTGACCATTGGAGCATCCCCACAGCCATGTGTTTGCGATTAGGGGTGCTTGCCAACTGGTGTGCATTTACAACAGTCACAGCATTCCACGGTTACATGATCAACATCTGCAGCTTTCGTAGTTGGTTTCATTGTGGAAGCTGACAGGAAGTTGCAAGCGTGATCACATGGCATCATTCTGAATGACCAAATGTGATTCACTTAACAACCATGTCCATGCCTGACAATGTAGTATCGTTAGTCAGGCACAGTCATGTGATGTTCACGTCGCCACGGTATGGTTTAGCAACAGAGTTGCCAGTCGGTAAATGAGGGCTACCTATGTAGAGAATCAGACCACTAGTCCGAATTCTGACAGTATGAATAACAAGGAAATAGCCACCATATTATTCATTATTGAATTTTATTTGCAGGATCTACAAGTACAGAACATCTAAAAATGCTAGGTTAGCTGAATTTGCCCCAATGTTATCTGCCCCTCCCAAATATCCTTCTCCTAAGCACTAACACTTCCTCCTATTCACAGTCACTGTTAATCTCAGTAGAATGGCAATGGCAGAGCCCCCACAGCACATCAACAATGGCACTGCCAGGGAAGACATAACTGATGTGATATAATTGCATCACCTTCTAAATAAAACAGGGGTGTCAAACCCAAGGCCTGCGGGCTGGATCCGGCCCGTGGGGTGCTTAGATCTGGCCCATGGGGCCACCCTGGAAACAGCAAAGGAGCGGCCTGTGGTGCCTCTGCCAGCAAAAACAGAACGTGTGGCCCTCTCGAGCTGTTTTCACTGGCAGAGCATTCGGGCCACCACAGGCACCTCACACGAGTGATGTCGAGCTGGCCACACACTCCTTTGCCCCCCCCCTCAAGGTCCAACACATGAAATTGAGCGGCCCTCAATGAAATTGAGGTTGACACCCCAGGCATAAGATATAACACTACCATTCTTTTCTGAATTTCTTTCCTGAATTTCCCCATATGCCATCTCTGGATATGTCTCACAAACTGCATTCACTTACATCACAGGATAAAATCATTGTATACTTATAATTACACAAATAAAGAGATATACGTGGCTGGCTATGCAAATTTCAATATGTGCTCAGCGTTCCCAACTTTCCTTCAAAACCCTTCTTTCCTAAGCATGAGTATACCTTAGTGCCAATGCCTAATCCACTTCTAGTCAGTTCACAGAGCCTAGGAATCAGCTCTCCCAAAACAGACACATCCAAATATTGCAAGCACTGGAGAAACAAAACCAAAAGAAAATCAAAACATCCAAGGAGATTAGTATTACAAAATAGATTACTAGACTGTTGCTCACAAGCTGGTTATTAGCATTCTGCTGGAAGAACAACTGTTGGAGCAGGAGCAATGTAAAATACATCCACTTTTATCCAGTACTTCCTTTGCAGAAATGTTTTTGTTTCTATCAATGGCTGCTTCGTCATCGATTTTCAAAGTGTAGTTTATCATATCGTAAAAACAGAAATGATAACCACTATTTTATTTCCTTCGTATGAGTGTGCATATGTGTGTTTGCAGGGGGAGGGGGAGGTGTTGAGTGTTCAGGGTTATTTTACCCCTTACTTTATTTGCATCCCTGTTATGGCAGGAAGGCTAACCTGTTTTAAAAGCTCATGAAACAATCTTGTGAACCTTGTCTTTTTGGTTATTGATCAAGACATTTTCAGAAGTGAAAAACTTCCTGCTGTAACCCCAGCTTTCCTTTACTAAATGAAATAATTAGAAATACCAATATTCTGCTATCAGTTATAACCAGAGTAATTTCATTATTACTTGCAATCTTCCTTGGACAGGTTATATCAAACTTTTTAAAAAGCCAATTATTACCATATTTATAGTCTCCATCATTGGAGAGGATTTAGCAGCACTCAGCCTTGCAGTATCCATTGCAGCCTTAAATATAAAGAAGAAAAGAAAAAAACGGATTAAAATCTAGAGTTTAAAAGGCGACAAGGGAAAACGGAAGGCCCACCTGGATGCATAGTAGCAAGCCATATTTTGTTAAGAGCGATTGAAAAGACAAATATTCCTTAAAAAAGAGGAATAATTCCCATGAAAATTTTAAACTCAGACAATATTTTAGTGAAACAGTGTATACAAATTAAGTTAACTAACTTATCATATTTACTATGAATTTTAATTAAAAATAAAATATAATGTGGATATCTCAACTGTAACTGATCTCATTCCCTCCTCTGCTAGGCAGCCTTTCGTCAATACATGAGGAACCTTCTTAATAGTGGCCTTACCTTTTCTTGCTCTGTAGCACGCAGGCTCAAGTAGTTGAGGACCTGAGGCTCCAAAACACTCAGGGATTCCAACAAAGCTGGGATGAGCTTTGGTGCGTGTGGTTTCAGCATGGCCCCAGCACTTTTACTGATCTTCACCAGGGTATTAATGCTATAAATAAAAATGTGGGTGACAAGCATATTTGCATTCTTCTTCGCTAGTAGTAATCCATCCAACCAGGCACCCAGTGAATACTGTTTAGGTGTCAGCAAATAATCTGCTATCGAATTTAGCTTCCATTCGCTAAAACAAAGTAGTTCAAAGATAAATGAAATGCAGCAAATTCCCAGGAAGTTTATATTATCTACTTTCTGGGCCATAAATATTCCTCTCACCAAAAAGTCTATTAATTTCAGCGGAGGTACTTATAGGTTAAACTGGCTCTTTTCACAGCTGGTTGTAGCAACTGTAGGACTCTTTAACTGGTACAATCATGATTTTCCCACCTAAGCTTAAGTGGTTGCATATTATGCATATAATTAAGCATATTTTCTACATTGAGTTTCCTTGGTTCATAAATTATGGTAATCAGTTTAGTGGGTGGTGCAAGGCCAGCCAACTATGATTCGATTAGAAAACCATGCTTAAGCAAATCATGGGATACTACCATAGAGGAATCTAGAAATCATCATTTATTGTAAAAAATATTCCTTGGATTCATTTATTTCATTTCAGCTACGAAGAGAAAGAATGATGGGTAAAGTCCTGCTGAAATCGTTTCTGGATGTGAGATTTGGAAATGTGAGAAGAAAGGGGAAAAATAAGTAAGGATAAGATACCTCAAGGTCCGTACTTCAGTCACCGTATTCATCATTCCTTTATCAAGAAGACATGGCAAAAGTACGGCTATGGTTTTCTGGCCTGCAACTCCTTTAGATGGGTCGCACATCTTCACACACACCTTAAAACCAACAACAACGACAACAAAAAATGCAGATGGCAGATAGGATCCATTATGAGCACAGATGTTCTGAAGATATTCTTTACGCAATGGCTCAAACTGAGTCACAGAATGATGTCAAATTCTTGAAGTTATTAAAGTGATTATGAGACTGTACCTTACTTAATGTTTTCAGGGCTAACTCTGCCGCCTTTCGTACAGATTCCTGAAAAAGAAAACGAGGGGGGGGGGGGGGAGAAAAGAAAAATTTTAATTTATGATTCCAATTTTAATTTCATACGC
>JANHFL010004905.1:202938-243885 GCA_032468155.1 Oxyrhabdium leporinum
CCACCCCCCGGGGGGGGGGGGAGAAAAGAAAACTTTTAATTTATGCTTCCAATTTTAATTTCAGACGCTACTGATGGAGTGATTTTGCCTTGATGGTGTATATTTTCAAGAAAATATAAATCTCTTTTCCAAACAAAGGTGCTTGTTTGGGAATCCATAAAAATAATGTAAAATTTGCATTCCTTGATATCAAGGGGTTGTATGTATAAGATTGCTAATCCTGCTTTACAGAAAGGAGGAGAAAGGAAGAAGTCTAAATCAAACCCAATGCTTATCTGACTCCTTTGATGCTCTGTAAATACTTTTCAAAACATAGCCCAATTACTAGACTGAACAGTCATTTTCTATTCTAAGTATTTCCCTTTTATTCATAAAGCTCAGATATTTTTGCCATGAAGGCTGAAAGCCAAAATGGACCACAAATGTGTGTTTTATCATTCAGGGGTGTTGAGTTCTGGGAATTCCCAGCATAACATCACAGGAAGCATACAAACATTCTTGGTTGTGAGCTATTCTTTGCCTGCAATGATTATAGTAATTTCCCAATACTAGAAAATGAACCTTTTTAGTACCTTTATATCATCTTGCACTCTAAAGAGTGTTTCCCATATTTCTGGAAGTTTATGAATAATCTCATCCAAAGGTCTTCCTCTTAGCAAGTCATTCAGTGCTAAACAGCTGTGGAAAGAGTTTAATTACCATTCTTCGATAATATGAAGTTTCAATAAACTAAAACAAATTCAGTTTCCCCAAACATGTAAACTATTTAAAAATGTAGAAGAACTAACATAACTGCCAGACAGTAATGCCTGTACATCTAAATTTCTTAAAGTAGAATCCATCCCCCTTTTCAAGCTCCCTTTTTTAAAAAATAAACTGCAATCTTACAATAATTAGTACTTATAATATGTTCTCTATTTCTAAGGAAACACTTTATGTGATTATGTCTTCATCTATAATAGGGGTGTCAAACGCATGTCGTCATGGTGGCATCACGTGACGTATCGGGACTTTTCCCCCCTTCACTAAACTGGGCATGGGCGTGGCCAGTGTGTGACACATCTGGCCCGTGGCCTGCAAGTTTGACAGCCCTGATCTATAACTAGTCTCAATAGTTTAAGTTAGCTTGTTTTAAACAAACCATATTTAACAATAACCACAATTCACTTAGTTCTACAACACAATAAATATTTCCTTGCTCATGCTCATAGCAGAACTGAAGACTAGGCTATGTAGGAGTGTGCATGCAAAGACAAGTATAGTATATTTGCTATAGTTTAGCACAAGTATTTATATACAATTCCCCTTAATTAATTATCATGGGTGGTATTCTACAAAGTCCCTAATGGTACTTTGCATCAATGTCAAAAAAAGTTCCAGAAACGTAATTATTTAGTACAGCTTACATCAACTTAAATAATATGGTAGAAAACAAACAAAAATTTATGCATAATATATTTTTTCATAATTAAATCTTCCTGCTAACTTGTATGACTTATTTCCAAATATTTGTACTCCAAAATGGCAAAATCTGCCACCCAGCCCCCAAATGTACAGCTCACATAACTGACAGAGTTACATAAATAAATCCTGAAAACCTAATATAGAGGAAATATACAAGTAACTATGGATTTTCAAAACACCAATTATTTTAACTTAAATAATGAACTGACTTAAAATACATGCCTTGACTCTCGAATTCGCCACATATTGCTAGTCAGGTTGCTTATTAAATCATCAAGAATTTCTTTCATGTATTTGTCCACCTGAACCAGTAGAAAACAGTTTTAACTATTAAAAGCATTCCCACGCCCAAAAGAGTAAAGAAATTGAACATTTATAGCAATGATTTCCTATAACTCAATAACAAACTACAATGAAACAGAAATTTAACGCAAGAAAGATTATTTTTAAAGCGTTTCCCTGCTTTGTATATATCATCATTCAGAAACAGTTTGGGAAAAAAATATTAAACTGGGCTAATATGATAGCTTAATTCAGATCTTTTTGACATAGTGATTTTATTATGTGGATTTTGCTCTATGTGCTGAAGAAGGTAAACCTCTATATATAATAAAATCATTCTACCATAAACAGAAAAGAAAAAAACTACTACTAGTCACATGTTCTCACACTAGTTACATACTCACATATATCACGGTTTTTTTTAGACAGATAAACAGATAATAAAAACAATCTGTTGTAATTTTGACTGTAATTCTTAATGCAAGCAGGAACTTAGTTCAGAAAGACTTAGGCTTCTTCACATGTATTTACTATTTTCCTATAAACAATATATATAGAAAGTATATAACAGTGATGGCTAACTTTTTCGGCACTAAGTGCCCAAAGCACGCGTGCTCGCATCCCCAAAATACAATGCATGTGCACACCCCGCGCAGACGCCCCACCTCGTGCATGCACGCGTGACCCCCCTGCTGCCACTCTGCATGCGCATGTGACTCCCCGCATATGCCCCGTGTGTGCGACCCACACACATGCGCGGCAGAGACCCAAAAAACAGCTGGTCTGTTGAGCTGAGCTGGGGCGATGGCTCTGTGTGCCACCTCTGGCATGCGTGCCATAGGCTCACCATCACAGGTATACAAAATAGGAATGTGTGTACGTGTGCCCCCCTCTCCCGTGTAGGTACTATATATACAATGTGTATATATAGGAAATTGTTTCCATTGCATTTTGTATTAATGCTTTGGGAGCGTTTTCTCAATAAACAATTATCAGAAATCTTACAAATAAATATTACAGTTGTAATATTACTTTCCACTTTTAAACTCCACTGGAATGCATCCTATTGAGTCATCTTGCTAATTTCCAATACCCCAAAATTAGAAATTCTTTAGGTTAACTGATGTTCGGAACAATAAAAAACAAGTATTTGATGTATTTTCCTCATCCATGGTAGAAAAAGACATTATTTTTCTCCAACAATGTTTCCCTTAGGTTTTTTTGTTTTTGTTTTTTCATTTGAGAAAATCTACAATTAATTTTAAGTTGTGACTGCTCAATGGAAAAAAGTGACGACATTGGGACATAATTATTCTGTGTTTACTTACAGCAGATTTGTCTGTAACAAGTGCATTCCAAATGCTGGTCATAGCCTGTCGAATCCCAAGATTGGGATCAAACTGGTAGCGATAGAGACGAGGAAGCAATTGAGGAAGAAAAGGAGCCAGCTGTTCTCCAGCTTTGGTAGCAATCACGTTAAAACCAAAAGCTGCTCCCTGAGAAAACAAAAAAAAAAAGAATTGTTATATGACACTTAGGTGTCCCATTTATGTTCATTCAGGTTTCTGATAACAGACAAAAAATGTTCAAGTAAAATGAGCATTATGTATTTTGTATATGAATCAACAGCTCTTCTATATAAGGCTCCCATTGTAACTGATTCATCCCAATTACCCATAATGTTGAGCTTCAGATCAGAATTTAGAATACAAGATATATATTATTTCCAGGGTGGATTAGATTTAAATCAACTTGATTTAAATCAACATTTTTAAAGAGCAACTGTCATCTCTGACCCGCAGTGGCTCCTCCTGACCCACTGTTGACTCACCGACAATCCCAATATTGCAGAATTTACAGCGTCATGCTACATAACTAAGCTCCATTTCATGCTGAATAAACTAAATTATTAATGTATCTTAAATAGAAAACTATATTTAGATAGATTTTTACTCCAAAAGCATTTTTATGAAACTAAAATTGATAAAAATCAAAAAAATCCAATGTAAATCAAAAAAATCCAATCTGCCCTGATTATTTCAAAGTTATCCTGAACATAGATGGGGGGAGGGTTTGTTTCTAATGTTCTACCATTCCCACTACATGCAAATACCTTCCGAGAATTCCACATTGCATGATGATTGGCCAAATTCATGAATTTATACACCAAATCTGGCTGGTTGAGGTCGCTTGCAAGTGAACAAAGCTCCTGGTAAGTAGAAAGACCCTGGCTTGGGAAAACAGAAATGAATGATTAATGCTACTTCTTACATATCCCATTGTGCTCAAACAATCGTAAGGGGATACTTAGAGATGGGGGTCAAAATAATATTTTAAATATAGATTTAAACCAAATTCGTTAAGACAATTATGCAATAATTCCCAATCTTTTCCCATTAAACAATTCCAAGTTCTGTAACATCAAATAAGCAAACCACTATCTTTCAGAATTAGTACGATTATACAATTAGAGGCAAGGCTTTAGTCTGTGTTCCCTCTTTGTTTTTTGAGGCTTCAGTACAGATCTAAATGTAAAAGTGGTAAGGCTTTCCATTCTCTTTTTGGTTTCACCTTTGCTGCCTCTCTAGTCCATGCTCAGCTATGAAAGACAGAGGATCACACTTCCCAACAGGAGACATTTGCTCTTTGGACACAATGCTTAACAGGTGAGTACACAAAATGGAACTAACGGTTGTTGTTTTTTTAATGTCTCGGAAGTCCTGGCAAACAGTTCCAGCTAAGCTGTGATTTAACAGAACTATAATCCAGACAATGTTGGTTGTGCTGGGTTTTAGCCATAACAAACGGAAACGGGCTTTTGCGGCATGTATGAAAAGACTGATGCATCCTACTTCTCTAACCTGTTCTCCACTTAACTTAGACGCTGGTATGCCTGGCAAACCTCATAGGGTCTCCTTTTGCTAACCTCTGCTTAGATGCCACTACTGGGGCCAGGGCTGCAAACATGGTTTATACAACCGAACTGTCCCTCCCAATTTTCAAAGCACCTTCTATTCTTTATGCTCCCATATGGAAGATTGAAGGGGGTAGGTTGGTTAAAAGATGCCCCACTTGAAATAAGGACACCAGTGGCAATGGCCCATTTGCCCCTCATTAGTGCAGAGCCTTATTTTCCCACTTTTTTTCACTTGCCATTATGGTATAAACATTCCACGACTTTCTCATTCCCCGCTGCTCAAGGAACATTTGAGCAGTTCAGAGAATCAACGTACTAGGATGAACCAAGTGCCTTTGAACGATGGCTCCCCATAAAGCTGACCATTAGCCCTGTTTCAGGAACTGGTTTCTCTAGAGGAGCCCAAGCCTTCAGTGGAATGTTTGGAGGGAATCACGGGCCAAATTTGGCGTTGGATGAGAAATTCTCAACTGCTATTCATACGCACTTCAATGTTTAAAAAAAGAGAGAGAGGCTTAAATCATGTGAAATTAAGGAAATCTCATGAGAGTTTAGGACTGAAATTCTTTGAGATTTGAAAACATCTCCAAAAACATCTTAAAAAAAACTGACTGGTGCTCAAATCAGGAATTACATGTAGCAAATCTGTAGATCACTAGTGATACCTACACCATAGATTAAAGTAACGCAGTGGCTCACAAATAGCATGATTAATGAATGAGCTTACCCATCTGGAGTTTTGCCAAGGCCTGAGCCTTGGAACATCACAGTTTCCCCAGACACTTCATGCTTGATTCTGTAAAGAGAGTGTTCTATTATATGGAAGCTTGTGAAGAAGATTAATTTTGTATCTCTTTGGGATCAGATTATATAGCCTCTTGGTTCTGCCTCGCTTATACATGTCAAATTTCTTGTCATTTTTATGCAGATCTACATCTCCACATCAATTGGACAAAGAAGGGGTTAAGATTCTTTATAGAATACGTGTGCATTTTGGGAAAAACATTTTCACCTGAATCTTGAAACACCACTGCAAACGAGGGTCTTGCATAATAGGGACTCTTCTCTTAAATTTATCATAATTGGAAATATTTGCTCAATTGATTTTATATTGGTAAAAAGGAGGGAGAAGAGGTGAATTCAACTATTCTCTCAGACTTTAACAAATGACTGGCAGGATTTTTGCCCATTTAAATAGGCTTAATTTAAGTACCTGAACATATCGTCTTATACAGAAGTTACAAGAAACATTATTAATATAAACATACCACCACACAGATAAAGGGATTTTATTGCTTTTCCAAACCCATTCCACACTGTCCTAAGAAGCTTTTTGTTCCTTAAAGTATTTAGGATACAAGTCCCAAATAGATTACATCAAAACATAACACACTGAGATCAAATTATAGATTGCCACGCAGGAGGAAAGCAAATACATCTTATAATTTCAGAATTTTAAAATAAAGCTCATATTGATTCAATATAATTTATAGGAAACGTGAACAGAAGGGTTCAGATGTTCTGAAGCATTCCTCCAAACTTGCTTTATATTTAAACTCACTTACTTTTAATCCCCTTTTTTATTATTCCCTGCCTCCTGATACATATTCTATCAGTTGAGGTTTCTTTAAAATACCTTTTTCCAGTCATAAGAGTTTCAACAAGTGTAGTAACTAGTTCCTGTTGATCTTGTTCATTTCCAAGCTCGTACACCAAACCAAGACCTTTAGAAGCAACATCTTGACTGAGTTCTATAAGAAACAGAAAGCAAATTAAATGTGACTACGCTCAATTGTTACATCTATATATGGGTCTCCATGCCCAGCATTAACTGGTGCAATACCAGTTCAATCGCATTTACCCATTCAAAAGCATATAAATATCACAAACGCACAACAATAATAGAATTCCTAAAACTAAGGTCAGAAATGTTAATGCTAGAAAGCCAACTCCTCAGGAAAGAATAACAAGCAGTTTCCTCTGAGACTCTCAAATCGCAAGATGGAAGTAATTCTCGGTCAGACTGAAAACGCTTGAAATAGCAGAAATTTCAGTGGTCTGGAAGTTCTTATTTGAGAGAAAAGAAATTACACTTGAAATGCCTAAATGATAACAAACAAAACCTCTCAGCTATACTTCCGATTTTTCTATATTAATGAGTAGTACTATAAAGTCCTATACAGCATATACATTGCTTTCAATTCCCACTAAGACTAGAATTCAGATCAAATAGAAATCATTGCAGGACTTTTTGGCATCGATTTTTGAAATCAACCTGTCAATAGCTTTCAATATATATTTTTTCTTCCCAGATTAAGCTTACAAAAGTTTAGAATTAATTATATTGAAAGCCACCATTTATTCAGAACCTACAATTTGCTTTCCTTTCTTTATTAATACTGCCGAATCTTTGTTTTCTTGGTGGCATTCAGCCCGAGCAACATATTTCATTTTTATATGCAATTAAAAACAGGTACAGAATCAAATTCAAGAATAATAATTCATATTTAGTTTTTGCAAAATAAATTTTTACTGTGAAAAATACATGTGGGTTGTTTTTTTCAAAAATCACAAGTAGAATATTTTTTTATTCAAATGCATAGCATTGGTATTACATAATTTCAATGTCACATTTCAGAGTTTTTAGAGCAAGTTACAATTTAAATAATAACATCACTGTACTGAAAGCTTATTTTTTTCTACATCTGTAAGCTTAAGCACTTTTGTTTCTAATAAGGATTTTTAATCAATGAACAAAATAATGCAGGTACGATCCTACTTACCATCACTGTCAGACAAAGTAGATACAAATGCAGTTTGAATTTCTTTGAGATGTGACTATGAAAGAAAAAAAAAGGATTTATTACCTGAAACCCAATTTCAAAATCTCACCAATAAGAATAACTCGCCCCCTTTCTGGCTTGCCCTGCAAGCAGGGAAGGACAACATTTGATGCAAAACCTCTCTGATGGTTTATTCTTGAAGGAACACAATCTATGACAGATTATCAGTTTCTGTTGCCCCCTGTAGAAGGATGTGGTAATAACCCTTTGCAATATTATTTAACCCTTTGAAAAAATATTAAATATTTTTTCCAAGCTAATACAGGAATCATGTAACCTCACTGTCAAAACAGTAAAATGTTAGACTCAAAAAAAATTCCTTCTACTTTTCTATGAGTTTTGGAAAAACCAGCATACCATTAATGGATCCGTATCCCATGAAATCACAGATAAACTCAATCAGATTCCACCCCCCACACCTCAAAAAAGAGAATGGGACGTAAGTTTTTCTTCCTACCTTAATTTCTTTGTGGGTGCTCAGCTTCTTCACCAGTGATAAAAGCCAAATGCAGGATGCTTGTCTTATGTGAGGGTTGGGACTTATGATATGCTTATTCAAAATGACATCCAGGACCCAGGGAACCACATCATTAATTTTCACATCTGTTACATTGAAACCATTGCAGAGAAGAAGTTAAGTAT
This sequence comes from Oxyrhabdium leporinum, assembly GCA_032468155.1. Classification (NCBI taxonomy): domain Eukaryota; kingdom Metazoa; phylum Chordata; class Lepidosauria; order Squamata; family Cyclocoridae; genus Oxyrhabdium; species Oxyrhabdium leporinum. Next base: position 211,087 of record JANHFL010004905.1, read on the forward strand.
AATGCAAACAAAAGGATTTGAAAAACAGAGGCTTGTTAGCAATGTTTTCACTTTAAATATTCATGGTTTTGCATATAAATATTTTATATATAAACTCTGGACTTTTGTCCAGTTTCAGGTATGTTCACGTACACTTCTGCTTATCAAAAGATGTAACAGTTTACAGTGATACACAAATAAGGGCTAGATGGATTATATTTTATCATATTTTCTCTTTCTCTCTTTTTAATCAGTCTCTCCAATGTTTCCCAAAACAATTCAGTACAGTGCCTATTATACCAGATTTTACAAGAGGCATAAATGACTTTTTATCATACAGAATAATTTCACGGGTGACAGGTTGAATAGAAAAGCTAATGCTGTTACTAGCCTTTTAGTGTATTTGTTTTAACGTTGTGTTAACCGCTTAAAAGTTTGTTTACTGGAAAAAGGTATATAAATATTTAACACGAATGGATGAAAAACCATTACAAACTACCCTGGGATATAAAGTGTGCATTTGCCTTCTAAGTCATCACAGAGACTAGATTAGTTTTGGAATTTAGGCTGCAGTTTGACTGAGTTATAGTCTATTATGATTGATAAGCACAAAGCTAATTGCAGGTGCAAAAATTACGCTGAAGCAAGTTCCATATTAAGTGACTTTTCAAAAGCCAGAATAACAATGGAAGCAAAATTTCAACAGAAATCTGTCATTCTGGGTTTCTTCAACATCAGGAACTAAAATTGTTCTATGAAATATATTATTAGATATCCCTATGCCCAAACCTACCAATAGGAGCAGTATATTCTTCTTCAGCTACTATCCAGGCATCACGGGCAGCTACAGAACTGGTCCCTATTGCAGCACTGGTAATAGCTTCACCAACCGTAAACTGTAATTCAATTTGCTTGGCCTGAGAAACACACAGTAAAACAACATTAAATTTCAGTTTGCTCACTATCAAAACCAGCTGTATTTTCTAGGCAAGAAATCTGCTGCATTTATTACAAGGAAGAAGATTATAGTATACGTCAGTACAAATTCTACAATGGAATTTTCAGTTGATTTGAAAAATCATTCCTGCATTTAAATCGAAATTATTTCAAGTCTCATCACATTATTTTCATCTATTTCCCAAATAAAAGTTGAAGGGTACTATGCTATTTATTTTCAACCATTATAACCACAGGGACACTCCAAAGCTACAAAATTCCCCAGAAATTCAGGCAAGCAGGTAGACTAGCCCTGTTGATGGTTTTTTGATGATTGGATCATTTAATCATGGGTTAACGGTTTTAATGATGGTTTTTAACATTTGTATGTTGGTCAGAGTCAGTGTTGTGAGAAGGGAGGCCATACAAATTATTTAAAGAATAAACTAAAAGAGCCCACACTTTCAATTTTAACCAATGGTCCTTGGATGCTGATTCCACCCATCCATCCCCTCCCATTTTAAAGGGGAGGAAAGACATATGGGAACAAAACACTGCAGCACAAAGGAGGAAATCATTTAAATGATTACAAAAGAACAGATTGATCAGTTCCTGGAAAGGACACACAAGGCCTGGACGTTTTTTTTCTTCTGCCTATCAGGAAATGTAGAAACATAGAAGGTTCAACAAAAACTTCTTGTTCAAGGTAGCAATGCTTCCTCACTGTAGCGCAACCATGAAGAGTAATTATGCATTGGATGACATTAGTGCTGTTCTCCTAAATTTGAAACCTTTTTTCCCAACTTTTACAAACATTTATAAAAAAAATATTGAGGACACAGTTTAGGAAACTGGCATGAATTAATAAAAGCAACCCTTTCTTCAAATATATATTCTAAGAGTATAATTAAATAATTACCTCTACAGAATCCATTAATCCTTGCAAGAGTACCTTCTGATGAGGAAAATATCCATCCCCTACTGGAAAGTAACCCAGTGTTTGAATAGCTCTTTCTTTCATCTTAAAAATACCATGAAGGGATGAGGAGGAAGAGTGAGAAAGAGTGTTATTTTAAAATCTGCTAGATTAAAATGGGAAAACTAAAACACTTCCCCATCAGGAAACCACCCAGATGAACATAAATTAATACCAATATTAACATCAAACCAACAATCAAGAAGTAAACAATACCCCAGTCAAAGAACTGTCAAACCAGCTAACAGTAAACAGCCCAACCAAAAAGAACCGACTGCTCCACCAACACTGACAGGATAAGCCACTAGAACAGGGGTGTCAAACTGGCGGCCCGTGGTCTGGATGCCGTCATGCGCAGGCTACGCCTGCCCCAGCTCCGCGAATGGGAAAAACATCGTGAAACATCATGTGACGGCAACGTGATGCCGCGGGTTTGACACCCGTGCACTACAATATAAGTGAGAGCAAACCCCATTCCTTTCCAGCACTGATGATGTTACCTAGTTTGGGCAGGGAAAGGTCTAGAAGAAAACAAGGAAGCTCAAACACCTTTAAATCACAGGAGAATTGTAACAATATTGCAAAACATTACCTTATTACTTTCTTTGCCAGAGGGAATTCTGGCAAGTAAACTTTCAACAAGATGCAGTTTTGTAAAACCACTGCCTTCATTGGGGATGGGCAAAGGTGCATTCCTGCCAATTTCCCCCAGTGCTGTACATGCAGCTATTGCTAGAAGTGGTGATGTACTATCCAAAAAAGAACCTAGTAAAAGGTAGAAAGATTACTTGGTATTTTTCCCTTTAAAATCCAGCAGGTTGTATCCTGAAGGAACAGTCTCTAAGATGGTCTTAACCCATAAGTGGCTAAGGCAGGACTTGAAGTCATGGTCTGTTTCTAGCCTGATGCCTTTTTCAGGCCAAACTTAAAACAGTAAATAATGTTTGCATTTATCTGAACACCTTCCTCAAGTAGAAGAAATATATTTTTCAAGAAAATGAATACTTGCAGAAATTCCCAGCATTTGTAACATTTGTACCAACAAAAAATAAGAGTTTTGCATCACACAGAGCAACATAGCTGAGTACAAGATTATGACCTATAAAATCTCAAAGATACTTTATTCTAATATGCATAATCCTAGTTCATTTTAGTTTTTCTATTCAGTCACACTACATTTTATCTCACCTTTCATTATCATCTGATAGCATCTTCAGTGCTAATTAAATAGCAACTCATTAAGTGGCTTTATCTGCCAGAGACTCAGGCTGAGATAATACTAATCTATTTTTTATGCCAAGTACATTACTTGCAACTAGTTAAATCTGTTTTCAAATGATTTGTGAATTAAATACCACATCATTAAACAATGAAATGACTTTGCGATTACTATTGTGTTGTATGAGTTTTATGACAAAGACTTCAAGTAGAGATAGGTAAAGCAGCACAATGGGCCAAAAGCAATTTAATTTTTCAAAACCACCGTGAACAAAATGGGCCAAGAACACAGGGAAAGTGCAAATGTCCAGACTGACCTATAGTTTCTGTTGTTGACTTTATCAGCTGGTCTTGTTCTGGTGCTACAATGGTATTTCGGTCTTCTATACCATGTAGTTCTACTATTTTCATTTTTCTTTTTGACAAATACCGTCCTACTGTGAATCCCAGAGCCAATAATGATCCATGTTGCATTTCCAGATTCTGTAGTGAAGAGAATGACAATTAAAAACAAGTTAACAATTATATATATCAGTGCATTTAGAACATTTGAGCAGCCTTTTTATATTTAAAGATAATAGTGTGAGTTTTAATAGCCTAAACAATTAAAATATTATGTCCATGCATATTGATCTTTAATTATTTTTCCCTCAACTTATAAATAGTAGATGCTATATAGCTTCTTAGAAAAATCAATCCTTTCATTCTTATAAAGGTGAAATTATTTTTCTAAGCTACTGTGACATATATGCACTAACTAAATGCAAATATTTCTTTCCCCTTAGACAAGGACTTTCCATTATATACAACTGTATTTGAACTGAATCAGTCCTTTAATTAACCAGTTTTAGTTATAAATATTGGACTCTTACTCCCAGTTTTCTGATATTCATTAAAAACTCCTTACTCTTAATTTAGTTCAATATTCCTTAAACAGAAAACGGCATTTAAGATACATAATAATATTATTATACTTTCATTCATAAAAGTGGTGTGAGGTAAAAAAAAATTACATGATTGTCCTTTGCTGTTTTTATCAGATGCTGAACAGATGTTTTGAATTCATTTTCTGAAACTGTCGAAAGTACAACTGAATAAAATAGAGCAGCCAGTTCCCGCATTTCTTCCTTATTAGTATTCATAAGATTCTGAAAACAATATAAAGGAATACAATATGTTAAAAATAGGTTACCCTACTAGCCTTTAAATAATAAAAATATTGATCCAATTAACCCCAATTTTTCTGTGGAGAATGGCTAAACAGCATCTTCTCCAAAGAATATTTAACTGAAGAGGAAGGAGAACAATGATACTTAGAATTCTGCACCAGTCTTGCTTTTCAACACCATTAGCAACAGCAACTAAATAAAGTGGTTTATAGCTCTCCCTAAGCAGTTTACAGACAGCATATTACCCCCAACAATCTGGGTCCTCATTTTGCCAACCTTGAAAAGATGGAAGACTGAGTCAACCTTGAGCCGTGCAGAATCGAACTCCTGGCAGTGAGTAGAGTTAGCCTGCAATAATGCATTCTAACCACTGTGTTACCTCAGCTTTTTGCATTACTATGTGCAATGCAATAAAACTAAAGACGAGGGACAAGAACTCAAATATTCACTACAAAACCACAGTCTGTTAATTATCACATTATTTTAGGTGCTTTGATAGAAATTCTGACTAGTTTTACCTTTGAATCTTTATTTCAGATAATGACATTGTTAATAGAAGTTGTCAGAAGCTGTTTTCCTGTCATTCAATTTTTCTTTAAAATCTTATTGCAAAGCTATCCCTATGACTTATCTATAGAGGCCTATATAATTCACTGAGAAGCATTACATTTAAAAGTATGTGTATAAAAATAATGCCATACTGGCTTCCATGAAATTTCTTTTAACAGATCATATTTAATCCTATCACAATCATTCCTTTCTTGGGTATGGGGGAAAAAATCTGTTCCTTTGAAATGAAATTCAAAATTTTGGAATAAAATCATCTCTTTCTTTAACATACCTTTATCCAATCCATCTTGTCTATAAATCTTGCAGCTAGCTTTTCAGGATAGACTGAAACAACTTCCAGCAAACAGTACATGACCGGCAAACCTAAATATTTTTGAAAGTTCTCAAATTATTAAAATGACCAAAATTTGATCAACAGTGACTTCTCTATTCTATGTAAACAAATTTGCTAATGAAATCACCACGAAATGCTAAACTTGCTAAATGAAATCACCATGCATACAAATATGATATATTGTCTTCATAATAGGCATGCCAAAATTCAAAACAAATATTTACATTCACTTTACCCTGTAACCTAATACTATTACTAGACATATTTTGCACTGAGAGACTGCATGTATCTCATAGTTATTGGGATGCAGACAATAATATGTTGTCCTGCAAAGCTGTTTCTAAAGTAGAAATTCAGCATGCACAATAAAGCTGATCCTTGTTGCACTTATAGTATACTTGTAAAAACATGCCTAAATTGATGGGTAGAGACTTTATCTGCAGCAGGAAATGCTGCATGTGGCATAGTTACAACTAAGACTAGTAATATAACCTAAAAATATCATTTATCTTACTAAAAAGCTGAATTGGCCAAAGCAAATAGGTGTTAAGAGGTCAGTATTTATGAGATCAAGTACTGAGGGGTAGACTGTATTTCCTTTGTTCTTTTCTGATGTTAAGTTTCTTTTGTTATTTCTTACTATTTTCCCCTGCATTCTGAATAATATTGTTGAAAAGGAATTTCTTAATGGGTTTGTGTGTATGGATTTCAAAATTTTTCTGGCCAAAGAAACCTGCATCTAAAAAGTGTCATCTCATCAGGAAACTTGAGAATTCAAGTATGAGATGAAGACATTGAAAAATGAAATCCAGGATTCTGTATTAAAAATCTTAACAATATTCAATTGTTAATATTGGAATGTATATTTGAACCATACTGAGCTATACAGATAATCCTCGACTTACAACCATTTGTTTAGTGACCATTCAAAGTTACAACAGCTTTGAAAAAAGTGACTTATGACCAGTTCTTGCACTTACAACCAGCGCAGCATCCCCATGGTCATATGATCAAAATTTAGGTATTTGACAACTGATATATACTGTATTTACAGTGGGTGCAGCATCCCAGGGTCATGTGATCACCTTACTACCTGGGTTCCGACAAGCAAAATCAATGGGAGAAGCTGGATTTTCTTGCTTAACAACCATCTGATTCATTTAACAACTGCATAACAATGGCAAAAAAGCTCATAAAATCAGGCACAACTCACTTAACAACTGCCGTGCTTAGCAATGGAAATTCTGATCCAATTGTGGTCGTAAGTCGAGGATTTAGCTGTACAACGTATGTTGACCCCCACAGCAATCAGCTGAAACATCATGCATGCGTAGTATTTTGTTAATAAATGTTATGACATAGAGATGCAACCCAAACTTGTGTGCTATTGTGGAATTTCAAGGCCACAACATCATCTATGTTACTAACATTTTGGATGCACTAACAAATCATTCCTGGGGGGGAAAAAGTAAGCCACTGTAGCCAATCCAAGCTCATCTCATCATTCATAACACACACTTCAGTTCAGGCAACGAATATGAAACACATTCCAAGACTAAGTGGCGTGCCTATCTGGAGAGCCCACAACATCTCGAAGTCAAATTTATTTTGATTTTGAGATTGACTTTTTGATAATAAATCTCTTGTAATTGCTTGAAAGCTGATAGGTTGTAAGCATTTAATAGCTTACAAAAATTTAAAACAACAACAACTGGAAAAAGTTTGGATTCCCCCCCTTTTTTGTTGCCAACCTTAAAATGAGACATAAAACCTAAATGCAACTCAAAACTTAAGTAGTAAGATATGAACCCACACTGTCAGTGACTCACCCACGCAGAACCCAAAAGCAGGGAAGATGGAAGAATGAGTGGCGCAGCTGCCAAAATCTCGCGATACTGGAAGTGATGCCACTTCCGGTGTCGCTGTGATAAGAGGAAGTGATAGTAAGACAGGGATGGGGAAAGCCTAGAATGCTGGAATCAATGAAAGACATGCCAAAAAAGTGGAAATAGAAATATATAGCAGAGAAAGCAAGATTAGAAAACCTGCATGTTTTTTTTCCAGTTATTTTTAGCAAATTAACTTCTGAATATTAGTTAGCTGCTTCCCTTATCGTTTTTCACTCCTCTCCACACTCCCCAGTCAGATGAAATTATTATCTAGTATCTTGAATTAGTATACAGCTAAGTTAACGAAAAAGTTCAGTTAAACATGTGGTAAGGTAGAGTTGATGGCAATGGCCTAAAATTTAAGGCACCTATTTTTAAAAGGATTGAGAGAAAAAACAAAGTTTAGGTCTAACAATGATTATGCCACTTGATATCTGCACAGAACCTCTGTATAGACAGGTAGTAGTAATTGGGAAAGTACATTACTTTTATGCCTGGTTTGAGGACAGACAGATCTGACTAATTAACTAATGAGAACAGAATTCTAAACCAGCTAAAGCTTGGATTAGGTCTCATGCAGGATGGACAGTTTTTCTCTGCCAAAAATTACACTTCCATTTTTTTCCCTTCTTTACTGGCCAAGGGCTACAGTGATCCTGTCAAAATTATGTAATTTTCAACACAATGGGCTTGCCAAAAATATACTCACTGAACATGTAACTATACTTTTTAGTTCTTCTAAAACTGGAACTATTGGAGCTTCAAAATATCAGCCTGATATCCCAAAGGTTCTTTTTCAGGAGGCAACTGGACTTTGTTTTTCTTTTGAAGACGTTTCACTTCTCATCCAAGAAGCTTCTTCAGCTCTGACAGGATAGTGGGTAATGGGCTCTCAGAGCTGTAGAAGCTTCTTGGATGAGAAGTGAAACTGTCTTTAAAATAAAAACAAGAAAGTCCAGTTGCCTCCTGAAAAAGCACCTTTGGGACAGCCATGACCTGGACGATTGAGAATCTCTACAGACTATCAGCCTGATAAAGACAGGTTGCTTTGGCCTAATTTATTGCATTAAAACAGACCTTACATTTCTAGGAAGTGAATCTGCTCACACTAACAAAATGACCAACAATGGATGCTGAATTCATCTTCTGAAGCAGCATATTACTCATTCATGATAAAGGCAGTAAAACATTTTTTTTTAGCTTTGTGACCTGTGTGTTTCTTACCTCCAACACCAGAGAGCAACTGCTGAAGGAGACTTATATAGATCTGTACAGGATTGCTTTCACCACCCTTTGATGATGAGGATGTTATAACATTTCCAGAGAGGAGGTTTCTTATATAACGACCAATGGCCGGAGCGTGATCTTGCATATCAGCTAAGCTCTGAGAAGTAGGCACCACACCAGCACTGTGAGCAAGACACATCCGGAGATACAACACTATCTAAGCAAAGCAAGAAAAACAATATAAAGATCACCAACCTTCCCTTACAGAACAAACAACTGTGATTTTTTTTCCAGCCATGAATCACAGTACAATAATCGCATGTATTGTGTTACTGTGATTTAAAATGTCCAAAGGATGTTGCGGTCTCATTTATTTCTAGTCTGTTAGGACAAATCAACCAAATTATCCCAATGTTCAAAAGTTAAGGAAGTTAAGGCTGGCAGTAACTTGCCTATAAACATGTCATATTCTAAACTAAGCTCTGTGCCACACTATATCCTGGGTACCTAAATTTGATGCCTTATGCCAAACCTATTTTTTTTTAAAAAAGATTTTTAAAATAAAACAGTAGTCAGTATGCTGCAAAATAAACTACCTCAAAAAAACAAACAAACCCATTTCCATGAAAGCTTTTGGACTTTATAAGGCTATTTAGAATAAAAGGATAAGTAATAGTAGCTCTAGATATTTCACTCCCCCACCTGGCCTGAAAAACAGCGAAGATCAAATAGAACATCTGGGGGGGTTAGGAGGCAGGCTATCTCTCTCTCTCTCTCTCTCTCACTCACACACACACTCACACACTCACAAACACACACACACCGAGTTTGTTTTCTACCAAATGAGTGGTTTTTTTTAGCAATAGCACTTAGACTTATATACCGCTTCAGAGTGTTTTACAGCCCTTTCTGTAAAGAGTCAGAGGTTCAGAGTCAGCATATTGCCCCCAACAATTTGGGTCCTCATTTTACCGACCTTGTAAGAATGGAAGGCTGAGTCAACCACAAGCCTGTGAGAATCGAACAGCTGTCAGTCAGCAGAATTAGCCGGCAATACTGTATTCTAACCACTGCACCACCAGGGCTCCAGTTTGGAGTCTACCAGTTATTTTCAAAGGCTGCACATAACTTACTCTTAAAATTACAAATATGCATTATTTATTCTGCTTGAAGCTACTGCTGCAAAACCTGGCCTATTCTGCAGAAGAAAATCTATTAAAGAGATGACTGAAGAGTTGAACTTTGCTTTCTCATTTATTTCTTTGGGAATATATTAACTCTATAAACAAGTCTGTTTTAGTGAAATAATTTTAAAATTCTTAAACGAAACGGATCATGCTTGATGTTACATATATATTACAATTTCACAAGTGAAAAGAACAAAGCATATAGATAATGGGTGCAGAGAGTTTCTTAATATCAACTTTCTACCCATTTTTTAATAAATGCCTAAGGAAAAGGCAACATTTTTTCTTCATCACCACCTTTTAAGTTTAGTTATTGATTAGGCATTGGAAGAATGCAGAGGGCATGGCTGACAATGTTTAGAGATTTCAGTTTTGCTTTGTAGTCGTTTTAAAAATACTTTTTTGGGGGGAGGGGGTGTTGACTTCAGGTGACTTGCATGGGTTTAGCTCCTGCAGTTTTCTTGTTAAGATTTTCAAAAGTGGTTTACCAATGCCTTCCTAGTTCTGGGAAAGAATGACTGGCCCAAAGACTGGCTTCATGCCTAAGGCAGGACTAGAACTCATGGTTTCTAGCCTGGAGGCTTAATCAACTTGGTTCTCCTAAAATATATCAGCGTATTAAATTTACCATGGAGTTCGCTTTTTTTAAATTTTTGCTTATTGTATAAAGGAAAAAAATAATGTCTCATTTTCTCACTGAATATTAGGAACAACTTGCAGAGGGGCTAGAAAAATGGGGAAAGTAAAATCAATGAGCAAAAAGCTGAATAAGGATCAAACAAATGCATAAAAATCTATATAGCAATAAGAGATCAGGAAAGCCACTAAAATCTTGGGTAAAAGGTCTCTCTGCTGGTTCACAGAAGTACTAGCAATTTCCTCATCAGTTGAAAGAAAGCTTTGTGTAAAAAAGATGTGTCACTACCAAAAGCTGACTCATAACCCACCAAACGGCCCAATAAAACCTCTGATGTAGATCTTAAATCTCAAGTATGTGCTTGTGTAAAATATACTATTTCAAGATGGCACAATATATGTACAGAAGAGAATTTTGCTATTAACAAATAGGGCTTTCCCTAATTGGGTAACCGAGATGCATACCTCTCCAAATGTAGCTGGGTTGAAAGGCATTACTGTTGTTCCAGTCATGTATTTAGCAGGAGTTTTCATTCGGTGGGAAGCCTAAAATAAAGTATTTATGTATTTAACAGAAACGGTGCTTATTCCTCAAATGTTTTGCTATTCATACAAATTACTGGACTTTACAACAGCTAGTCCTATGCCTTTATAGGTAGTCCTTGCTTAATGACTGCCTTGGGCAGTAACCAACTAACTTTGAGACCAATGCCTGTATTTACGATTTTTGCAGGTCTGTAAAGCAAAGGAAAGCTGAAGGTCATGTGATTTTTTTTAACTTAGGGACCACTTAAAGTTTCAACTGTAGTCACTATACAAGAACTACACATAATTCAATTCATGTCCTCAATAGGAATGGGGTTGGGAGTTTGGTATTATGGTTACACTTTGAACAGTGTGTACCATAGTATTACGCAGAGTTTTAAGCTGAAGTCCTGTACCTTCTCTTGAATATACTGGACCATTTCTGGGAATGAAGGCATCTGTTTATCAGCACTTTCCTTTTCATTTTTACCAGGAAATGTTCTCAGAGCACGTTGTGCTTCTCCGTGTACCTCTTCCCGCCTTTCAGAAATTAAAATAAAACATTTTTAAATATGCACAAACAAACAGAACTTTTTTTCCATCAACCTCCCAAAATAACTCAGCAGAAAAACATTAATTAATATGTCAGTTCATATTAATGCAAAGGCTGTGTTTATATTGTGGATTTGATTTAAAAAGGGCAATTCAGAATGTAGCACCTGTCTGTAACTCTTTAAAGTAGCTACATCCTCTCCTAGAATCACACATAATTCAAAAGGGAAACCATGGAATTCTAGGAAAAGACACAACTTCTTTTACATTGGGCTCCCTTGCACTCCAAAATACTTTGCTTGAAACGTTTTCCACAGGATTGCATTACCCTAAGAATCAATTATTTAGCATTACACGCACAAGCAAGAAACAGCTAGGATCCTCTTTCCATTGTCTTCTTATTTAGACACTGGATAACAATAAACTAAACTTTAGTTTGATTCAGTAGACTCTTGACATATCAAGTCTTAATGGAGACATTAAATAAATCACCCGTGACTTAAAGTTGATTTTACTTACAATTGACTTTTTAAAAAATCTCTCTCATAAATGTAAGCTACTTTGGAAAATGCAAAAATGAAAATTAATTCTGATAAAGAGGAAAACATTTTTAGCAGATACATAATTTAAATTCCTAGCTTATATTATATATGAACTGGGACACTGCATTTTTCAGACTTTTTTTTTATTTGGACAAAGCCTTATAGAACAGATCTCTAGCTGTCCAAAGTCATCCAATTGTTGATGCAAGGTGAGGTTTAGAATTTAAAAATCTGGACAAAGAATAAATTGGATATTATTATGCCTGGTAATATTCAGCAATGTGTTGCTAAATTAAATAAATATTTTACCTGATCTAGCAAAGCTTTCTATATTCCACAACACAGCCAAATATTAAATCATTTTCTACTTATAGGTTGAACATCAGTGCTTTGCTTCTATTTTTTTTACCAACTTTCTAAACCACTCATACAACTCTGAACACCATTTATTACATACAATCTTATAAAAATTGTTTCCATAGTTTTACTATTTCCACAGGTTTAGAATGGTCAGTACCTTTATGATTTTGGCCTACAATGTTAGCTTTCAGAAGTTACGTTTGGACATAACTTTAGCTAGTATTTTCTCCTTTTCGTCAGCTTTCCTATAAATCTTTCATTTAAAAAAAAACTAATTATTACAAGTTCAACCATGCCTAATGGCTCCAATTGGGACTGGGATTGCAATCATAGGTTGGATGGTTGTAAAGCAAGACTTCACAGGACCACACCAATTTACAATAGCAATCCCAGCACTCTCCACTACAATTGTTAACTGAGAAATGCAGGTCATTAAGCAAATACCCATCCCTGGCCAAGCCATGCCAGGTTTGGTCCTTCCTAGCCCTGAGTCTCAGTAAGGTAAGGGACTGCCTCCAAATCCCCCTCCACCCATCTATCTCCTCTTATTTGTTCCTTTGGGGCACCCTGCCTTGCACCCTCCTGTCTATGGAGAAGGCTATAAATATTAGCTTCAAAAACAAAGGTGAAACTATTTACTAAAAGATTTTCCAACCATCTTTTTAATTGTAGTCTACCAGCCCAGGCTCTGAGAGTGATGGAGGAAGCCATTTTTGAGATAAAGCAATGAGTTTTAGATTTGATATACAAACTGGCATCAGTAACATGTACTAACAGTGTGCGCCAAATATAAATAAAGATAAAGTTTCCAAGGATCATGATAGTTCCATACTATATGTTTCAAAGACTTGATGCCTAAAGTATGTGAATTAAAAGAGAGCTAGCTTAGTATAGTGGTTAAGATAGTGGCCTAGAAACCAGGACACTGTGAGCTCTACTCCTGCCTTAAGCAAAAAAAACTGGCTGAGTAACTTTGGGGCAATCAATATCTTTCATCCCAACTCATTTCACCGGGTTGCTGTTGTGGGGAAAATAGGGGGAGGAGGAAGGATTATGTAAGTTCACTGCCTTGAGGCACTTATGAAATAATAAATGCAGGATAAAACTCTAATAAATAAATAAATAATGCTTTACAGAACCAGTAAAATGGGTATCAATTGAAGTAACAGTTTAAAAGAATCAAAATAAGAATTATCGATCCCTATTTAAGATACTGTTATATAACATTAGCATTTTATACCCAGTCTATAATGTAATATTAAACGTACGGATCTCCTGCAGCTAGAAGTAGCAAGTATCTTGAAGGAATGTGATCGGAAGGAAACACTGTGCTGGCAAATTTTACAGCTACTTGGCGGACTTGGACTTGAGGCTAAAAAAAAAGTCAGAAAGATGAAGAAATAATCAGAAACAAACTCTTTACCAAATCAGGCATTTACATACAATAATCAAAATAGTGTATGCGCCAACAGTAAAAAGGCAGGTACAAAAAGTTCTCATTTATAACATGCTTTATATCATTATGACTTTTTAAATATTTTTTTCCTGAACCTCCTTTAGTAACAGGCATTAATTATATATTGTAATTAAATCAAATAATATGAAAAAAAATATTTGTAAATAAATAATAAATATCTGCTCATGCATAGTTTACCTGGCAGAGATCATTTAAGATTTTTTCTCAGAAATCAACAAATCAACATTTCTCAATATTTGAAATAGCGCAAATAATTATTTTTACTGCTCCCTTGGTGCAGCAAGAGCAAGCACAATCAGGTCAGTAATTATAGGTATGATGCAACAAAATGTGAAGCAAAATATAGCGTATTATGTCTGCCATAAGATGTTCAGGTTTCCAGGATATAATTGAAGGGTTAGAAATGTATTTATGCTTGTTTTATATGTAGTTCTAAAAGAAGTCTTTAACAAAATATTGCATAGATTAAATATTGCCTGTATACAGTCAACTGGCATTATTTGTGATTACACTTACCCAGTTTTGCATACATTTTTCAAGGTCACATAATATGCAATTATTAAAGTGGAATGGAAGTTCCATAATAAAAATAGTCCATATATACACTATGATAGATTAATTTTAGGTAACATGACTCCCTCTTAACGCACTGGACTATAATCCCCAAAATTCTTAGCTGAAATTTCTATATTGGCTTGAGATTCTAAAAGATATAAACCAACACATCTGAAAGGTAATATCAGCGATGAGCAATATTTTGGCAGGAACTAGGTAAATTTGCCTTCTTTAAATACCATTGTAGGCCCAATCATTTTGCAGAGGAATTATCGCTCTTGGCTATCATGAGATCAACTAGTCACAGGAATTTGAGACATTCTATATTCTTCCTCTGTGTTTGTGTCTATTATAAAGAAATATCGAGGATCAAAAAAAAATTCAAACTGATATTCAGAGAGACAGGCATAATTTGAAGATACTCTATATATGTATGTATGTATGCATGTATGTACTGTATTGTATGTAGGCATGCATTTATGTAGATTATGAAGAAACAATGGAGACCAAGCCCGAGAGAGAGAAAGAGATTTTTCTTCTCCTAACTGCATACCATAAATTAATATAACCATTCTTATGTACAAGTGACTAAGGGGAAACTAAGCCCACTCCTTTCATATCCTGGCGACTCACCTTGATTAGGTTAGAGGCTACAAGTGCCTCCATGAGAGTACGAGGTGCTCCTTCTAAACTGGTGTATGCACCAACCATCATGGACAGAGCTTCCTGAATAGCTAGTCTGGTATCAGGGTCTTCCTGAAATGATATCTGGGTGTTAACATCTAATAAGTATCCCACAAATAAGAAAAAAAACTTCTAGATAAGCTAGTTGTTTAGTAAAATAAAAATAAAATCACCAACCTTAGAAAGAGCTTCAAAAAATTGTTGGACCAATGCAAGATCCTTGGTAAACAGCTGAGGTATTCGGCTGAAAAAAAAGTATTTTCAAAAGGACTTTATTTGAAATAAACTAGGAATTTCAGTTAACATATTAACTAGACATTTACTCAAACACTATTTCTCATATACTAATTCATTTGTTCGAATGGAAATTTGTGACGTGCCCCAGAATTATTAACTTCTGTTTGTTTATGTTACATTTTGAGATTACTATTTTTGTCAACGCTGTCAATATTGGGTTCTAAACTGTTAAATACCGCGTTACTGAAGTAAAAATTGACTGTTTTCTGATTCACCACTATTTCTTCTTTTGGCCAATTCATATAATGATTAGGACTTTAGAAGCATTACCAATTAAAATTACTGGCACTGACCTTCTGAAACTCATCACAATTTATTCTCCTATGTTTTTGGCTCATTCACGCAATCAGGATCTCCTACTTTTTCCTCATGTTGGAATGGTCACCTTTCATTTCAGAGCTTTTTCCCATCTAGCCCCTAATCTATGGAATCAATTCTCACCCTTGAGCTAAGTATGGTAGCACTGAGATTAGATGTTTAAATGGATTGTTACTCTGTTTTGTAGTTTTTATCCCATATTATACCATACTTAGATTAAGAACTAGTAGTAATGATTAAAATACTTAAACCCATTTTTGATCAATGAAAAGGTTAAAATAACAATGTGCAGATAAGCGAAAAATGATAGGAAACAAATGGAAAAGGCTGAATTAAGAGTATAATGGATTCTTCAGTCAGGATAGATTTGACAAATACAGAGCCAGTTTTCCGTTAAGCGTGAGTCAGATAGTATAATTATCTGTACTGATATATTTATAAATAAACCTAGAACTGCAACTGAAAGCTGAGAGCTATTTGTAATGCTATTCTTTACATGTTTGCTTTGAAATGCACCCCATTATGTTTATATTATATTATAATGTTTAGGATTGCAGGTACGGATGAGAATTTAGTAGCTCTCTATCTTTAATCTTTTGCCCTTTATGCACTATTGGCTCTCAAATAGAATAATGTTTGAGATCATTGTCAGACACTAATGAATTTATATTAGCACAAAAAATACTTACATGGGCTGCCCACTACTTAAACTCTCTGGAGCTGAGTTTGAGGCTTGGTGCCTACCTGGACATACTTGTGCATTATTATTCTATAATTAATAACACATGATCCTGGTTATCTCTCTGAGATCAGCCACACTAATAATTGTTGTGAAGATCTACTTTTCCTAATATTGAGCAAAAACAGTTTTTAAAAAGAATGTAACAAGCTCAATTTTGACAGGCCTTTTTAAGGACAGATTTTATATTTGGAATTCTTTAGCATGATGTTGCTGTCTTTACTCCAATTAAATTTAAATGTGTACCACTTAAGCAATGTAGACAAGAATCCTTTTTTTTCAGTTTGATTCCTCCTTTTCTTAAGAATGGATTATTTCTAGCATTCACCTTCCCACGTGTTTAACTTATAATTCCAGAACTGTCAAAAGATAGCATCTGATCCACCCTTTACACTAAGGCAACCTGCTTGCTTGCTGACAGAGTAACAATTGTTTTAGAACAATCAACTGACATCTCATGCAATTTTGTTACCTGGAAAGTTTTCCAACAGCAGAATAGGCCATTGAAAGCAGTTTGGGATCCTTTAATTATTAAAAAAAGAAAGAAAACAATTGTGAAATAAGCAAAGAGCCATTAAAGGGAAAATATACATTCCTGTTTATCCTGACAATTATGTGTTTCTGTGGTCTGTATTCATCTTAAAATATGTTTTGCAGACACAAAACATTCTAAAAACTTAATCTGTTTATTACCGTTAAATTATGCTCTGCATACATAACAAAAATAATTGCATCACACAGCACTAAAACTATTTCTGACTTCTGTCAAAGAAGAGAGTGAGAAGTGCAAAACTGTATATGAAGGCAGACATTATGTCAATGCCTTAGAGAAATAATTGGAAGTGTAGATTTGAGCACAAATGAAGATATAATCTGGAAAATCAACAACAATTTCGATGTACCTAAGGTAGATTTTACATGAATACACTTTATATTCAATTGAAATACTGAGTATTATATTGGTACATAAAATGAGCAAGGCAAAAAAGTACAATATTGTTTCCTAGCTAGACATTTGCCAATTATCTTCTTAACCTGCTTTTATTGCCTTTCTTTTTTATTTATAATATTTTTTAAATTTTATATTACATAGAAAAATTCAATTTCTAAATAAACAGTGTGTTGTCTGGGTACAAATAATTTTAGGAAATAATAGTCATAATGTTTACAGTACTGTTCGTTACATTGGCATTAGTCATATAATAATAATAATATTTGCTTATCCATTTTAGCAAACCTTCCTTATAGCATTAGTCCTTCTCTTATATTTCCATGTTTCTAACTTCTGTTTTTATTAGCTAACCATTGATAAAATAAGTCCCATGTTAGAAAGTATTCAGTTTCTTCCTTTGCCTTAATTTTAAGAGTCTATCCACTTCTGCTCATTCTAATATTTTTTTAATTACATTTTCATCTGTAGGGATCTCTTCACTTTTCCATTGTTATGCAAATACAATTCAAGCTGCAGTTAGTACGTGTAAAATGAAATATGTAATCCCCTTGTTATATTTTTCCGGTAAAATGCCCAACAAAAATATTTCCGGTTTTAAATCTATATGTTGCTTTATCATTTTTTTCCAATCATGTATGTATTTTTGTCTAGTATTTTTTAGCCTTTGCGCATGTCCACCACATATGATAATACGAACCAGGTGTCTGATTACATTTCCAACATTTAGCAGATATGTCCTTAAACATCTTTGCCAACCTTGTGGGTGAAAAATGCCATCTATAAAACATTTTATAAATATTTTCTTTATATGCAGTTGACATCGTTAATTTATAGTTCCTGTCCTGACAGTTTCTGCCATTTATCTAACTCTATTGTGTAACCAAAATTTTTAGCTTTTACTGCCTTTCTGAGTGCCAAATTGTCTCCAGCATATTTCAAGAGACACAGCTTGGAGGTTTTACATCTATTAGCTCATTAACCAATGCCTCCTGGATAGGAACTGAAGAACATTATATCCAAATATACCTTGGATTTGCTATGACATAGCTTCCTCTCCCAATACATAATAGGGAAAAAAATTATCCTTGGAATTGAATACTCTATGAATTACACTCATAGGCACTAAATATGCGTTACAGCCATAAGGATTTTCAATAGAACAAATACGTTTTTAGTTGTTCAATGGACAACCCTTCAATCATTTTGTAATCTGTTTCTAACAAGAAATTAAAGTATTGAACAATGAAAGAATTCAAACCACAAAGAGTCATAAGAAGGAAATGTCAATGCATCTTGGTCAGTCTCAAATTTATTAAGTGGAGAAAACCAGAGTGGTCAGCTCTAAGCATTGGATAAAAGTCAATGCTTTTTGATGGAAAGAAACAATGAAACATTACTGGGACTGGAAAATCACCAATCCATCTAGGAGTGGAAGAAATATACTGACATGAAACTACTTTCCTCCATCTGCTCAAGGGAACAAGCCAGGAAGCCATGGTTTTACACAAACAAGAAGCTTTAATTATGACCACAGTTTATCAGTGTGTTTTTCCACGTGTACCAACAAAAGAATGAAACAGAATTTCAACAGATATAGATAAAGATACACCAAGGGAATATCCTGATTGATTAAATCAGCATTCAATAATCCAAATACAATAATTGCATTTTAAACCTCACTGGTTTTGTTATAACCAGCTACACTAGTACTACCTTAGAGATTAGTTCTTTAGAAAAAAAAAACAAGTGTAAGTAATAAGAACATTTAACATTCTTAGTTCCACAAATAAGTAAGATTCTTTACAAGGCTCCCTTTGAACTCACCTCTTTATATTCATTTATCAGTTTCGTCAGTCCATTCAAAAGCATCGGGCCTAATGGTTTTATCTTGCTGTCAGGGCAACTAAAATTCAATATATGAAAATAGTAATGACTTAACAAGTAAACAGCCTTAATAATAAGAGTTGTCCTTTACATGTAAGAAAATTCTGTAAGTCACCTCTGTATCAGGAGTGGGAAATTAATTGGGCCAAAGGACCACGTGGGAAACTTGGACTGTTGTGGAAGGCTGCCACCACCACTCCATCCCTGTTACTGCCCCACTCCCCGCTGACACCACTCCGCCGCTGATGCCACCTTGATGTTGCAAGCCAGACAGGGACAGCCAAAGGGCTGGATATGGTCTGAAGCCATAAAATGCCTAGGTCCACTCTGTATGGCAATGTTCTTCTTTTGGCAGATAATGAAAACTTTTTCAGAAAACTGACCACCTCCCAGTCTCTATCTAGGTGCCTTAACAACTACACCAAGTAGGACCAGACTAAACTGCAGGTTATAAGAATGGTATTAAAACACCATTCAATGCATCTTTCTTGAGATACATCACTAAACTTTATGTTGTATTCACATTAAATTACTTAACCTCCATTTCAATTGTACATATGATGTTATAGGAGAGCTAGTTTGGTGCAGTGGTTAAGGCATCCAACTAGAAACTGGGAGACGATGAGTTCTAGTCCCACCATAGGCACTAAGCTAGCCGGGTGACTTTGAGCCAGTTACTTTCTTCCCAGCCACAGTAAGGAGACAATGGCAAACCACATCTTAAAAAAACTTGTCAAGAAAAAAAGTCATGACATAAAAATACTTACATTACACAAATATGATGCACAAATTGAAGAGACAGAGTTCTCAGTTTAGCATTGGCATTGGCACCAAAAAGCCCATCGTAAACAACCTTAAAAAAATAAAACGAATGAAAAAATTTCAGGAGAAATATTATTTCAAATCATTTTCCAAGTCTCGTAATGATAGTGCCAAAAATCTTCTGCATCTCAAATAAGTTTGATCAAATTAAATTGATTTAATTTAATTTAAAAAATTAAAATATTTTTTTTAAAAAGATAAATGACAACCTGAAGATACAAGTAGTCCTTGCTTAGCTATCACAATGGGACAGTCATTAAGCACCATGGTATTCTAAGTGGAAAAATCACATGACCGCGACAGGGTTATAATGGTAATTCTTATTTAGTCATTAAGCAAATCACTATGTGACTGCAATTTAGGATTTTAATTCTATGTTCTTCCTTAACTCGGCTTGCAACAAGCCTCTTGGAAAGTATGCAAATGGCAATCATGTGACTGTAGGATAAAAGAGGATTGGTAGCAAAGCTGGAATGCTGGGGGAGGGGGTTGCATGTAATTTCAAACATTGCTGCATAAAACAGTCAACAAGCAAGGACCATCTGTGAGCCATAAACTATAAAATACTCAACCTCTCATGTAGGGCAATGGGTTACAAGTACTTGGTTAAGTACTGAATTCACTAAAAAATACAGTAATGAGACAGATTTAAAAAAACTAGTACCTGAATATTTGCAGGAAATGTTTCTGCAGCTTGCCTGGAACGCAAAAGATGAGGGACAATCTTTAACTTCACCCGAGTACTGACAGGATCACGTTTCAGTTCTGGTTTCAGAACAGCTCCCTGTTATAAACATACAAATGAATCTTTTGAAACATAAAGTGGTTACAAAAAAACTAAATCACTCAGGAAAGCAATCACAGTGCACACATCAAATCTTTATTATGGTCACTGACCAGGGTAACAATGCACATATAACCACAATGTTTCAAAGCACTGGAACTGTATAAGTTAAAAAAGAAAGGAAGAAAGAAAGAAAAAGTACTGAGATTACTACAGATATAACTCCAGAGGTTCCCAAATGTTCTTGGTTCACACTAACTTTAGTGTCTCAATAATTTTTTCATGGTACTCCTAGCAGTTCCCAAACTGTGCACCATGGAACCAAGGAGAGAGTTGGGATAGCTCCAGTTATTAGGCAGTAAAATGTGCCATTGTGTCCCTGTGAGTGTATCCAGTGGTGCCCTAGTTTGAGAACTACAGGTATATTCAAAGAAAGCCAAGATCCGCTCCCAACATGACGGGGCAATTATCCAAGATGAGAAACTATATATCCAGGTTATCCTACGCTTTGAATTTGATCTCCAAATGAAGCTTGGAAGTGTGAAGAAAGCATTTACCTGAAATGCCTTAAACCAGCTGCATCTATTTCAAGGGTTAGAATTATAGAGAATTCTCATTATTTGTAGAGGTACTGATCCAGATAAAACTGAATCACAAAACCTGAAATAATGAGATGCTTTTGCATTTATGGGAATTGGAAGGTAAGGTTCCAAAGCCTATAGCCATTGTCTTCCTCTCAGAGCTATCACCTGCACACTGTAGCTGGATTCGTTTCTCTTTTTCATTGTTCATTTATAAAAGATCTGAGCTAGTCCAGCTGCAAGACTCCAAGCAGCTTCTTTACAACAGCTAGTTTCTGAGCCCCTCTAACAGTGATTAATGGAGGGAACTACCCTCTTTTAATATATGGCTTTTAGGACTCTTCTGCTTTGCATGGTTATTCAAAAACCTTACTGCATTCTCTGGACATTACTTTGCCTGCAGATGATTTGTACCTGGCTCTAATCACTACAAACAATCTGAAGGCAGCACTAATATCCATTGGTGTAGATTGCATTCAGCTCTCTGGAGGAAATAGTAATAACCAACAGGGTGATTGAGAGACAAGCATAAGCTCTCTGTGGCAGAACTAACATTCCCCTTGCAGTATTAAGATCCCCTCCACCAAGATTGTGAATGAGTTGCATTGAGTCTGAATCAGCAATATGATACAAGCAGGCCATCACCAACTGAATATGTCACTCAAGGACAGCTTCCACGACAAACTATGTACAGCCTTACAACTTGGCTAACCTAGTGGGAGTTCCTCTGCAACCAAGCTGTATTGCAGATATACATGCACCAGTGAACTAACTCTTAAAAACAAGTACAGTGGTATCTTGGTACTCAACTGCTTTGAAACTCATCGAATTTGGTATTCAACCCATTTTGACGTGAAAATTCTGTCCCGATACTCATTGTTTGTTTGGTACTCAACGCACGAGCTAGAATTTGTCAGTGCCGGCTGCCTTGCAACTCACTACATTATTCCTTATGGGAAAAATCTGTTTGGTACTCATCATGCCTCCCTGGAATCAATTAACAATGAGTACAAAGGTACCACTGTCACCCAAAAAGGAGCAAACATAGATGAAAATTTTTAAGCATGCACTGACAACGTAGATAAAAAGGGCTGCCTAAAATATTTCAATTCTGCAGTAGAAGAGAGTTTTTCAGTGGCAGTATTGATGCAAGGTAAAGATCTTGATGCATTTTGGAGCCAGTGGGCACATTTAAAAATCTTAAAGAAATGTGGACATCTAACAATTATGTTGTCAAGATAGGTATAGCCTTTTCCACTGTAGCACCCAGGCAGTAAAACTCTCAAATCTTAATTTTTTTAAAACAAAACACACACCTCATAGTACTGTTTTCTTCTATTGGATTTTAGTTCGGACTCGAATTTTGTCTTTTTGCTTTAAGGATAAACAACTTTATCCTTAGTCTCTTTTATTTTAAGATGCAGGTTGTCCTCAAGTTATGATCAGTCGCTTAGCAATTGTTCAAAGTCACGATGGACCTCCCAGGCGGGGGACGGACAACTTATGACCAAGATTCAAAGTTCTAATGGTGAGGGACCTCTCACCCCACCCCCAGTCCTAGGTCTACACTTTGGCCACTCAGCAAATCACCTTGCATTTATGACTGTTTGCAACCTTTAAAAAGATAGTAAAATGACCACTTTATGACTGTCACAACTAACAATTGTAAAAGGGAGGATCCATTACAGTCATAAATCAAGGATTACCTATACCCAGTTGTCCAGAATTAGGAACAGCAGCTCTTTTTTTTCTATAAAACATTTTTCTTCCTTTACTTCTAGGTTAATGAAAGAGTAGGAAAAATGTGAATGTAAATAACCCTTTAAATGATATTCCCTACAATAGCAAATAAACAATATTACATAATATGTAATACCAAATGATACACAAAGTTCAAAAAATAGAAAATAAGAAGGAACACAGATTTAGGTAAACAATTCTTACCTCCTTAGTTTTTAGTGGTATATCCCCAAGGTAAACTTTGTACAGCTTGTTGATGATGACTGGGTTATTCCAGTCAATTAAACTAAGGGAGGAAGGGAAAGAGGGAGAAGAAATTTACTAAAAATCAAATTGATTGCCAAAATTCATTTTTTTCCTTCCGTATTTTCTCTTTTTAGTAACTGAGTTGCCCAAATGAAAACTTTACTGGTTCTCAGTTAAGCATGTCTGTGGAGAGTCTCAATCATCCAGGATATGGTTGTCCTAAAGGTGCTTTTCGAAAAGGCAAGTGGACTTTCTTGTTTTTTCTTTGAAAATGTTTCCTTGAAAACTGAAGAAGCTTCTAGGATGAGAAGCGAAACATTTTCAAGGAAAAAACCAAGAGAATCCAGTTGCCTTTTGGAAAAGCACCTTTGGGACTCATTTGGCCACCTGCTTCTTGCTATCATCAGCTGCCCTCACTACCCCAGCCCTGCTTCCCATATCTCCACCCCCACATACCACTATAGTACCAGCTGGGAACTGGTTTTACACTACCTTCTTTTGTGCCAGTGCAGGTTCCTTCTTTTATGCCAATGGAAAAGATCTGGGTAAAATTATGGCATGCAACTGGGGTTTTCTTTCATATGCATGCCTTATTTTCACAAAATAAGACCCTGGATGGAATACAAATGGCTGGCATGTGAATGGAACCCCTGGCTGAAACATAATCAGAAGTCCTGGCTGGCGCACTAATGGAGGCCCTGGTCAGGACATGAGAGAAGCCGTAGCTGAACTGGTGCAAAAAAAGGCAATGTGAAAGAAGGCTCCATTGGTACAATACTGGCATGCATTCCAGGAGATATTATTGGGGGGGGGGGGGGGGCAGAAATAGACAGCAGGAGCTGCTGGCAGAAGATGACAGGCAGACTTGCCAAAAAAGTGGTCATAAATGCAGGTAGGTCCAAATTTTGTTCATGTGACTGTGGGGATATTGCAATGTAAGGAACTTCAAGGACCAGTCATAAACTCCTTCATTCACCACTGTCATAACTTCAATCGCTAAATGAATGGACACTAAGGGAGGATTACCTGTACTGGAGTTAGCAACATGTGCTTGGATCTTGAAATTAACTTTTAAAAAAATATCTGTACCTTACAATGTTTTTGTTCCCATCTTTACAATCCATTTTTATTTTAATAGCCATACTAGGGAACACTCCTGTACTCTTACAAACCACCAATAGTTACCAGGAACTTGTGGGAACTAGTAATCTAGGTCTTTCCTAGCATACATCTTCAATAATTTCATAAAATATTAACTACGGGGACATTTAGATATACTGTACAGAAATTAATACACTACCTGTTTAGAAAACCATCTTTAAAATTATGACATACCCAATTCTGAAACCCTACAGTATGATTAAGTAAAATCACTACACTACTTAAAGGCTTTGCTTCACATAAATTGAGAAATTGTTAAATCTTGATTAATATTCATGTAAATGCTGGTCTTTTAAAGACTCCCCAAACCACTAGAAGCTAAGTGGCGATATGCATGAAATTTGTCTACCCTTATTGAGGTGTTATAAGCTGAACCTACTGTATTTAGGAGCAATGAAGCCATGGACTCAGTTTCATTTTGGAGCTTCCTATAATGAATGAAATCTGAACAGGAACCTCATTCTGCAGATAGCTTAACATCCTTAAAATCCTCCCCAAAACGAGGAATCTTACCCAATCAGATTTTTCAATCATTGGGATAGTGTAATAAGCTAAATATGCTTAGAATCCCTGATCATAAAAGTGTTGGTAGGCTCTTTACTAGAAAACAGCACTGAAAACTACCCTAATGATAATAATTACCTGCTGAAAAGCAGATATCTATCAAACCTCAGGAGATGCACTATTACCATTTATACATGGGTAATAACCATTTATATATGGATACCAATATATCTAGAACAAATGAAGTGCTGCTATCATTGTGGTCAAATGCAGAGATGTCTACATTCTATCAAATGCAATTCCAAAAATGTCAAGTGTCATTGTGATAAACAAAATAATTTTGCATTAAACAAAACCAACTTTATTTTTAAAATTCGTAATAAACCATCATTTTTGTTTTTAAACATCTATATTATAACCCATTACCTTTGCTTGCTTTTGAGTTCAAGATCTGCTGCAGTGGCTACACTGTGGCGTGTATCACTAGAGGCAATAACCAAATGTATGACAGCTTCAAGTTCAGGCACCTGCTCAGCTTCAATGAACTTTACAATGCCCAATTTACACTGCCCAACAAAGCAGAAAAAAATATAAGTTGTTCAGTACAATCTCATACATTGTGTATAAAAAGTATACTTTTATTATAATTACAGAGTGATAGAACTGGATAGAGATGGACAGCAAAATAACAAAAGGCTTTGCCTTTAAAGCAGAGAGGGGGAAATTATGAGGCTCAATACATTACAAAAGGAGAATTCCCAACGACACCAGTCAATCTAAGCAATTGTGAGTCATAATGGCAATTCTGATCCAGCCATTCGTGGAGGGTCAGGGGTTTTCAGTCATTTAAAGGTAAAGGTTTCCTCTGCCCAGTCATGTCTGACTCTAGGGGGCAATGCTCATCTCCGCTTCTTAGTTGAGAGAACCAGAATTGCTGAAGACCCTTTCCACGGTCATGTGGCCAACATGACTATATGTTAAGATGCATGGCATGCTATTGCCTTCCCACTGAAGTGGTTTAGAACATTTGAAACAATATTCTCCAAAATACATCTCATCCCCATAAAAATATGCTGTTTATCATGCCCATTACATTATTCAGAGTTTTGGAATGGAGTGACATCATATGCTGATGCTAGTTAGTTTTACTGTTTTTTTAAAGTTTTTGTTTTATATTCTGTATTTTATTTCCGTTAACAATCCGAGAAAGATGGAATATAACTTAATTAAATTAGAGTACGCGTGAGAACATCTGGAGACAAATAAAAGTTCACAAGATAAGTTAATATGCATTATATTTGGCAACTTGTTATAATTAAGCTACTTCCACCACCACCACCCATCCATTGGGCTATAAGTATTTGGCTTTTACCTGTTCCAGCTGCTCAGGTGTCCACGGACTGTCTCCAATTACCCGCTTGGCTGCATAAAAGCTCATTCCCGGAGGAGGCTGGGGGATCCCAGATCCTCCAGAACTACTTGATGAAGCGGAACCCTGTCCCACTGGCACATTCTGGCGACTCTGGGATTCATTTAATACATATCTAGAAGGAGAGGGGAGGAAAGTTTATAAAATCCTCTTATTAGAAATGGTGAGTAAATGTATCAGTCTATGAGCTCTGCAGAGTTTAAATTATATCAGTCTGAAAAACCAGCCATAACCTCAGTTATGGAAACAAAAATTTTCCATAATTTGACTTGAAAAAGCAGGATATTAAAATAAGAGATCATTATTTTTCTGTCACATTAAAAAATACTATTTTATCAGTTTTGGAGGTATTCTAGAGGCCTTATTCAAAACTGTCAGGAACCATATACGCTCTGAGGCCTTGACATTATACATTTCTAAAATTAAAAAAAATCTAGAGAGCCACTTTGCTCTAACTGGTAAAGGACCAGGCTAGAAAGCCAGCGACTGTAAGTTCTAGTTCTGCCTTAGCCATGAAATCCAGCTGGGTGACCTTGGGCCAGTCACTCTCTCGCAGGCCAACTCATCTCACAGGGTTGCTGTTGTGGGGAAAATAGGAGGAGGAAGGTGTGTTGGATATGTTTGCCACCTTATTCAAAAAAATAATAAAGGCGGAACATAACATAAACATTTTAAAAATTATATAAATAGTTAATCAGGACACCTGTATAACAAAATCTATTTCCAGAGACAGATTTTAAAAAACATCTAGACAGAATAGATTTTAATTAGGTTATTAACTTGATCAGTATTAATTTCTGTCAGTTAAATTTGTATGTTTTATGCATAGCAGACAGATAAAAAAATTATGCTAGCTCCTAAGATTTGAGGACTTTTACAAGGCTGCTGGACCACTTGCTGACATTCTGCCTTGGTTATGTGATTTCTGACATTTATTTCTAGCCATTGGGTATAATGGATTCGTTTAAGAATTGTGGGGTTCGCTTAATGACCATGGCATTTGGTTAGCTGCCACTTAATGACTTACAATCATAATTCCAGGTTTAATTATTAAGCCAAGGACTATCTGTAAATGGCTTAAGAAGCTGTGTCAACCATGCCAATTATAGTGATTGCACTACACAAGCTTTCCCTCAATTGATGAGAAAGTAACCCAAAACCAAACTAACCACATTAGAACTTAATGTGATATGTGACTCCTGCTTAAAAGCTAACAAATATCTGGGTAAGAAATTCAATGCTTCTAGGCATTTCCCTGTGATTAGAATCTGCTCTCACTCACCTGCCTATGGATTTTTAAATGATCTGAGACAAAAATATGATTTTCATTAAAAAAAAACCAAATAAAAACAAAAGTACCCTCTAGAGAATATCATGAATGGCAGACCATCACTTTAAAAATGAGAGCCTTCCCTCTCCCTTACTAATCCTAGTAGTACCTATCACCTGAAAAACGTCGTCATTACTTACCCATAAGGCATGAGGAGAACATCCAACATAAAATCCAACAGCAGTTGTACAGTCTTTGGTTTTTCAGCAAGATTAAACGGAGAAGCTGCTTTCAGAGGTTCAACAGGATATTTCATGTGAAAAAGTGTTGGTATTAGAAGCTGCATTAGGCTGCAAAACAAGTGTGTGCATTGCAATTATATATAAGAATCTGCCTAAACATTCATAAACAATTTCATTTATCGCTATTTGCATTTTAAAAAACTTTAACTGGGAAGGAAGACAAGAAAAATTTAACAAGGAAGACCACATAACTTCATGGTTTTCATGAAACCACTTTCCTTTCTTTCATATTTAGCATCTAATTCCAAATGGAACTGTATTATTCAAATTGCTCTGAAATGAATTAAACTGAAACTTGAAATGTTAAGTAGGATCCAAGAATTAAGATTTATCTTTATGACAAAATGTTGGATGGCAAAAAAGCAAGATATTTAAAATATAACATTTGCCTAGGAAAAATGGCTGAAACATTTTTTTTAGGTCCCAGGAAACAAGATAATATCCAGACAAATCCCTCATTTGTTGGGATTTGAGAAGGACTGGAGGTTCAGGTCAATCAGACATGCAAGTTTTTATTATTATAGCCTATCTCAATAAGATATAGTCTAGTCTCCCTGTGGAAACTGCCTTGCCGCGCTGCCACAAAGTAACAGAAGGGAACTATGCCATCATTTCTCCGAACACCTATTTGCAGTCTTTAATGACTAATTTATTAAAAGGAATGATTTTTTTAAAATTAGGCAATGAAAGCTTTATGCTCAGAATATTATACCTGTCTTGTTGGGGTTGAGGTTTTCCTTCCATTGCAGTAAGGAGAGTGGGTGCCAGCTCACATTGCTTTTCCACAGGCAAACGAGGGTAACCCATCTTAACATATATTATTGTAAAATTCTGTAAAATGAAAAATATATCTGAAAAGAACCATTAAAAAAAACAGCCCTACAGTACACTATCCACAATTTTTAGGAAACCTATGACTAAAAATCATTGATAAGTACCACTGAAATGTTTACATTGTTCAAGTAGTCCAACTCACCAAAAAATCCCTCAACCTCATTTACTTTGATAACTTTAGAAATACTCCTGACATGATAGGTGTTGTCTATAGTAGGAAAAGTGCAGATGGGGTCTGATAGCACCTTTTCCAACTAACACATTTTTATTAAAAAGCATAAACGGCAGCTCACCAAAACTTATTCCTTTGAATTAAATGTGTTACTCAGAAAATGTGCTACCAGATTGATTTTTTTAACACTTGACATGGGGAATGCATGTACCAATTTCATAATTAAAAAAAGTCTCCTCATACTAGGAGCTTCTTACGCCTGCATTCTAGTGATTGCATTATCTTCAAGTTTCTGACTCCAACCAATTCTGATCTTAAAGATGTGGACCATTATATCAAGGACACTTCATCTTAGCAATTACCTGAGAAAGTTCTAGTGCCACCTAAAAGCAGCTGTTATTAACTGGCCAAAATGTGCATTTCAGTTCATGTCTAAGCATCCGTAACTCCATATTGCACTAGTGTGTTAAAACCTTGCCTGGACATTTCTTAAAAAGAAAAGAAATAAGGTCTTTGTCACTACAACGGATCAGGTATAAATCTAAAAACATGTACTAAAGGATTATCTTCACCTAAATTTCCACTAAAAATTACACTATTTACATACCTATCTATATAAATATTTATGTATTTTCTATGCAATTTGAGAAAAGCCGACATTCAGCGGTAAAGACTTTTGGGCAGAAATCCCAGTTCAATCCACTCAGGAAGCCTTAGTGAAGGGAGTACAACAAAATTTTGAGAAACCCACTTATTCCTGTGAACGCTGATCTTCCTCATCTATCAATTGGCAGGCTTAAATCCAGGAAGCCCTCTCTGGCACTCACTCAACAGCTGTCTAACAACATTGAAGTCAACACGCAGTGGAAAGTCAAATGTGCTGCTGAACGCCCAGATTCAGGCAGATACATAGATAACCCCACACAAAAGGTGCCAGGTTTTGACCTTCCTCGCCAGCACTGGTCAACTCTGAACAGGATCCGTATCCAACATGGTGTCTGCAAGGACTCATTGTTTAAGTGGGGTCTTGTCTCTACCCCTCAGTGTGACTGTGGTGCTCCTTGACAAAATATCCATCGCATTGCGTCCGAATGTCCATCAAGAACTTACACCGGTCCAATGTCTGATTTTTTTAACATAGACCATCCTGTCCTTGAATGGCTGGGTGGACTGGACATTAACATCTGAACTACTATAAGTCCATCTATTTGCCATACACTAAATAAATCAGGTAAGTTGGAAAACGTACAGAAACTATCAGTGGCTAAATGCACACATCTATTGAGTGGACCAGCCACTGAAGTTTTAAATCATGGCTTAATGGTTGCACAGACTCCACCAAGTATGATTTATTCCATATGTTATAATTGTATAATAGCAATAGCACTTAGACTTATATATCAGTTTATAGTCCATGGCTTAGTGATGTGTGAACCAAGTGGGGTAATAGTGCAGTTCACATACATTACAGCAAAATTATACAAATTATAGTTTAGTGTACATGAAACAAGTTAGTGTGGTGGCAATCCATAACCCTAACATTACTGTTTAACTCTACCAATTCTCAGTAAAGCCACAATGTCTTTGTTGTAATAATGTGTAAACTTAAACTGCAAGGACAGAGCATTGACATTAACTTGTTAAACAGAACATTTCCTAATGAGATGCTCATCTAAATTGAGATTTAGTTATTGGCAAGAACATTATATGTATATGAAAATAAAACACTCAGAATATTTTGTTTCTATCTATTTCAATGGACTGTTTAAATATGACAAATGGGTGTAGTTACACATAAACATTCATTAAAACACAGTTGGAGTGTTCAAGGGTTACATTTAGGAAAGCACTTCCCAGCAGCTGCAAGCCAGCAAACCATCCCTCTCTTTATCTGCTGATCTGCTGTTTATATACAACAGGCTTATTATTCGAAAGAAGGACAAAGAATACCTAGGCAGGAGACAACCAGCTATTATACTTAAGCACAACATGCAAAGACAATCATAATCTTAGAATTCATGACTAAAATTCTCTAAGAAGAAAGAACTTACCGTAACAAAGGACACCGCAGAAGGATCTTGATATTGGACTAATAAAGTCTCCACTGGAAGTTGGATTTTTGGACGACTTTTGATTCGTTTGTTCAGATGAACTAGCAATTCCATAACCTAAAAAGAAAAAAAAAATCATTTCTTAATTTTATTGATCTAGGTTTCATTTTCCAATTGTGAAATATAATAAATAAAAATATCTGTATTACCAAATGCCCCTATTTGTCTTTCCATTTGACCTTTCACAGAAAAAAAGAACCAACTGACTATATTATTTGGATCTGAATGTGAAAAAGAATTACAAGGTAACAATATTTTCAATGACTTCAAGGAATATATTATTATGATATACAGCTTCCAGCTTGACGGGAACAAAGCTTATCCAAACAAGGTCAGATCTGGTTAGTACTTGTATAGAAAATATCATCACACAAACGCTAGACTAGTATGGGCAGCTGAAAATGCACCCTGGATGAAAGCAATAGCTTTGTACTGAAAATTACATGTTTTCATCAAGTGATCATGAGTTAAATTAGTCTCAAAGGACTTTCTATCTATATATAAAACCAACATGGGAGGATTTTTAAGCACTTTGTGTTTGACAGACTTCGGCATACAGATAATATTCATACCTTTTTCCGTACTCCTTCCTGTATACTGGAAAGTTTTAAAAGAACAGGGGGAAGGAATTTGGATATAATATTCTGCAATTGCTCATCTGTTTCTGCATGGCCAAGACGCAAGAATACACGTTCAAGCTGATCTAAAATAAAGGAAGAAAAACTGATCTATAACTAACAGCAAACAGTTCGAACAATAACGTCATACCAGCAAGTTCAGCATTAAATAATGGCTTAGTTCTCAATTGGTTTTACTAATGATCTTATTGCAAGGTCACCCTGCATTTGTCATGTGTGTTTTACACAGATGCAACACATATTTAATATCAGAAAGTATAGGGAATTATTAAATTTATATGCTGCCCACCTCCCTGTCTAGTGACTCTTTGTTTTGTTCAAGTAAAGGGAAAAGAGACCCATCTGCTTCTAATTTGATCACTCTGGTTTGCTGAGTGATCAAATTATATTTATTTATTTATTTATTTATTTTACATTTATATACCACTCCATTCCGAAGACTCGGGGCGGTTTACAGCTTATAATATATATATATGCATCATTGTGTGAAGGTTTGCTAAACAAGTAAGACTGAATCACACTTAGAGCAGAAAAACTCCCGACACTGCTTTTGGGTCACATACTTTTTTCTTCTTTTACACAAATCATAATGTATTCTATCAAATGCAAATTTTAATTTATGAAATAAGTGCTACTTAATCAATCAACAAATATTTTAATCAAACAGATGATAGGCTTAGGCTACATTGTTTAATGTACTCAGATTTTGGTGAACAATTGTAATATCGGTAGCACAATAGGAAAATAGTTGCTTTTTTGTACTCAATGTATCAAAAGACAAGACAAGTATAATATGTATGTATTAGATTTGCATATTATTGAGAAGTAAATATGCAAAATTTAAATCAAAATCAGTTAATTACCTTATTTTACTTATTACAAATCACACTGCCTTCAGTAATATCATTTGATTCTCTGGGAACATTCAATCTAATGAAGTCATGTTTCCTCTTAAATTTTTTAAGAACATACATTTTTTTCCTTATAAAGAAAGCAGTTTACTTATTTGCAAAGTGTATCCCTTATGTTCAGAAGTAATAATTTCGTGCTATAATATAGTATTTCCCAATTCTAGATTAATAGACTGCAGAACTCCACGAACCATAGTTCTGTTTATACAGGTACACACACACAGAGAGAGAGAGAGAGAGAGAGAGAGAGAGAGAGAGAGAGAGAGAGAGAGAGAGAGAGAGAGAGAG